>DWBA01001628.1:0-10292 GCA_018236825.1 Apodemia zela
AAAACAAATTTTAAAGCTGCTCTACTGAACAGTACTATTTTTGCAGAACCGACATTGTTAATAGGTCCGGTACCGACATCGATTTATAAACTTTATTTCATATGAATATAATATCAGGAAAAATATAATTCCCCTTCAAAGATAAAACTGAACTCCACTTGGACGAAGTCATAGACAGCACCTAGTTATCAAATAAGCGCCCCGATTAAATTCATTTTGTTGGAAGCGTTTCCACTTGTTCTGAAACAAGAACAGGCTTTTAAGTTTTTTTTCTCTTTTTACTGAAAACTCTGATTCACACCTAATCCCCTAAGTGCTTTCACACTCCATTCTACATTGCAGTACTTTTGTTCCTTTATCAAAACAACAAATTAAATTTATACAATAGAACCAACTTTCAGTGTACTCGGAAACATATAAGTATGTAACAATATACCGGTTAAAAGTGAAAACGATATAAGTAAGATACACAAGGCAGTTTTTTAATACAAAATAATTCTTCTAGATAACGTTTAGGCAAAGGCATTTTTAAAACAAACTGTTAACATTTTCGGTGTTTGTAGTTATTAGGATAACGATCTACTTATTTGTTTTCCCAAAAACAAATACTACAAAGAAGTAATGTTTGTTTTCCTATGAAATAAAAGAATAAAAATCATACCCCGATTAGCCAACGGTATCGAGACCCATGATGTGACATAATTTAATATCACGCCATTGGTCTTAATACCGTGATAGTCAATATTTATTAATTTAATTCTTTATTGTACACAACAATTACTGAAAAAAAAACAATGAAAGAAAATAAGTACAATACAGCTTTTCTCCAGTAACAGTGATTTCTATCAGACAACCCCTTACAAGTAAATATAATGAACCAAGGAAATTGTCGACTTGGCGTGAAATTATGTTATTAAATTTAATCATTTAAAAGTGAAAAGTGCCCGGTTGGCGATAGACTAGCTTGTGGGACTGTCCTATCCCTATTCCTACCTACCTATCAGATTGTGGGACTTAGTATCTTCGGCTAATCGTGGGTGCACTGGTTGTAACTCTGCCTACTTCTTCGGGGATATTTTTTTTAATTTAATTAAAAACTTTAATAGTAAACACTAAAATAAATAATGAACATGAAATAAAATAAACGCAATATACAGTGTGTAAAAAACGCTGTCCAATCGTCAAAGGCATTGTTTGGTAGCTTACTACTATTATATATCTTATCGTTTTATAGATATAGAAAGATAAAATTACCCCATTTAAAATAATTAATCTTAAATGGCATTTCTAATATTTGTATGGCAACACAAAATGTCGACCAAAGACGTTGGCAGACGGCGGGGTGCAATGTGCGCAGGCTGCTGATGCTGTGGTGTTGTCCAGTTTACAATGTTCCCTGAATTTTAAGGAAATGGAAGGGTAAATACGAGTATTTTAAAATTCTAACCTTATTATTTTTTATTTTTATGGAACCACTATTTTACTTTTTTGGTGTCATCGACCTACCTTTAATATTATGCTCCTTTCGGGCCGGAGAGTGATATTGTTACTCACTATATATACATAAACATACATATAATGTACATACATACATCTGTATCTAAATTGGGCACATATCCAGTCTTGGGAATGTATTTTCCATAAAAGCTATATAAAATATTAGTATCCAAAACCGCATACATCTATACCAAAGCCAATATTGTCTGACCACGGAGCCACTAAATTTAACAGTATATAATTTACCCAAACTACGAGTACAATACACTGATTACGATTAAGTTAAATAATCCTGAATATACTGTTACTAGTATCATTACCAGTTGGATGTAAAAAATGACGTAAACTAGAAGTATAAGTGAGTTTTTTTTATATCATGGGATAGCAAATAAGGAGATAGTTCTCCTGATGGAAAGAAACAACCATTGCCTATAGACACCAAAATGGTTAATAGTGCGTTGCTTTCCTTGTGGCGGTCTTCATGCCACATGCATAAGTGTACTGGATACCTTACCCTCCAGACCGGAACACGTCAGTGACAAGCACTGACGCTATTGTGGCAGGAATAGGAAAGGCGGTGGTACCATACCCGGACGAGACAATGCAAAACTCTACCACCTAGTATCCACAATGGTAGTGACTCGCATAGCCATTTATTCGCCTCTTACGAAATGACTAACAGAACCGCAGATGGTCTATTATATGTTTATATATTATAATTTTAATGTCTCAAGAAATCTTATTTATCCATGAAATCTTTTATTCTCAGTTCAGCAAATTAGCACATTCTATCGCCTGTATTTAAATTTAAGATTACCTCTAACTGGATGCGACAAAATGAGCGCTATCTTAAAATCAGGATTAAACTAATTTATTAGTAGTACCTTCTAATGAAAAATAAAAGAAATTATTTTGGGGTCGCTTTAGAAGCCTGCCTCAGCAAAGATTTATCTTGGTATTAGAGTAATCTCTAAAACTATCGATAAGCAAGCACACAAATTGAATTCCATGTCATTAAGTGGAACCAAGGCCTTGGTGGCCGGTAATCTGCTTTGGATTTGAGTTTCCTTTGTTCTTGTACCGAACAAATAGGGGTCTTAACAACATTAGTCGTGTTACTATTTATTTATTTAATTTGGCAATAAGTTAACGATTTGTTGTAGGTACCTCATACTACTATATGTAATTATTTGTATCAACTGTATTATTTGTTGATATTTATTTGTTAAAAATCTATTTTCACCATTGTGAAGTATCTTCACACCCGTAGCCCCGAAGATGTAGGCAGATGTACAACCAGTGCACCCACAATTAGCTGAAGATCCTCGTTCCCACAAAGTGATTAGTGGCAAGCCTATCGTCATCCGGCACTTATTCTAAAAAAACATTATCGGAAACTATTTCCTTTAGAAATAAATCCATTCGCCAAAAAATTTATAAATGAAAGCAAATTCAAAGAGTGTTTTTTTTTAAATTAACTCTCAAATATAGTCTCAATCGGTTCCATGAATTCAGTTTTTCTTGTACGAGTACAATCTAATAGCTAAATAATTGAGTGTCTCAAACTCTATCGAGTTCGGATTATTCAATCAAGAATTCAATTCGCAATAGTGGCAGTGTTTGTCACTATCGTGTTCCGGTTTGAAATTTAAAGAAAAATTAAAATCGTCACTAGGATGGTTAACTCTTTCCATCCGAAGTAATATCTGCTTGTTTGCTATCTTATTTTAATTGTTCAAATTTTCCGCTTTATAAAAATATTGATAAAATCAGCTACGTGAATTAGTTTGTTTGTTCAATCAATTGCAAATATGAGAAGTTTCAGGGATTGCTTGCAGAGTTAGATTTTGAACTCTCCCTCTAAAGAAGCTATTCGTTTCACCACATTTTTCGTCGATCAGAATTTCAACAAACCACGACGTATTGAGGTCCTTGTAAGCCTATCTGAATATTTTTATGATAATGTCAGTATGTCTGTATATTTGAAAATATGTATAGTAGGTATGTGTGTATGAAAGTGTTTCATAACTTTCGGCATTCGGCATTCGATTGGGTTCCACCAAACTTAAAGTTCTTTAAAATTTGAACAGATTCGGGCCATTTATAGAAATTTAGAAAAATTAAAAAAACATGCTGAAACTATATTTTTATATAACTCGATTCCAAAATCACATCAGCTCTTCTTTTTGCCGCAAGTAGAATCAACATCACTTGATTTGATCAGGAATTATCGATACTGAAAAATTTAAAAAAAGTGTTGTTTTCAACATTTTTTTAGACAGTTGATTTTGTAACAACATTTTTAGAGCTAAAAACCTAAATCTAAAATTCCAAGGAAAAAATATTTTACGTTAACAAAGTATATTATATTATACTGTACTACGTATACAATAAGATTGCCGTTTTCCTGTTAACCAGATTTCAAATGAATCTCTTCTGCCGTTCCGGGGTGATTGAATAACAAACATCTAAACAAACATTCGCAATCTTTATAAAAATGCAATTACAACTAATATTATGTTGATGATACGATTGTTAATTTAGTATTCTAAGGAATATTTTCTTGCCAACTGTACCTAGTATACGACGCATTAATTCCACAGAAATGTTATTTCAAATATATACATTTGTCGGTGCGACACGCGCGCCACCTACTGTTAATCGTACTTTGACTATAAACCTTTGCACAAGTGTAAGCAGTAAATTTACAAAGTTTTATTGCGAGTTGATGATAGTATAGCAACGCTTATACATGAACTACCAAATTTTGATAAATACAACATCACCGGTTAATTTTATAGATTTCCAAGTATAGGTTTTGTCACGCCCGGTTCCGATGCGGGGTAGGCAGAGTCAACCGAACGTCTATAGACTTTCCGGTTCACCACAATTTATCGGTTTGTCGGTTGGTAAGATGAGCGGTGATCCCAGACATGATAAAGATTATCGACTATTTCTAGCGATAGCCGGGATCGAATGCTTTACGTGCTTATCCGAGGCACGAGTGGTATCACACCCACCAGAGCTTCTACTGAGATTTCAGATTTTCAAGAAAAACCTCACTAACACTTTTGTCCAAGAACTCATGATCCGATACGAATAGGCTAACCCCTAGATTACGAGGCAGGGTAAATGTAAACTCTACGAAATGACTCTTGCTAAGACTTCAGTGGAGTTGAGATATAATAATGTATATGTCACCGTAAAATTGTAAGAACCCGTAATTTACAATATCCCTGGGGAGTTTATAATTTGGTTAGGTTAGATTAGCAGTTATTTAATAATATGACTACTAGATTATAATCAAACAGTATTTACAATTTTACGATGACATATGCATGTGATCGCCTTCTGGCCGAAATTTAACCATAGACTTAACAAAAATTTCTCTTCGTGCGATTGTTGTGAAAAGGGGTAAAAAAAATTTTGCTTCACGTATCAATATTATGGCTAATGGCTGATGTCATTAATGTAATGTATGTATATCATTGTATTATAACTATATAATATGTAGATATAAATATAAATCATCGTATTAAAATATAGTCATAAAAATTAATGTTTCAATAATCTATTCACGTATTAACATATGGCTGATGGCATCATTAATCAATGTAATGTATGTATATCATTGTATTATATAATATATAGATATAAATGTAAATCATCGTATTAAAATATAGTCATCAAAATTAATGTTTCAATAATCTAGCGGTACTAAATTTGATATAAATGCATAAGGTCCTGCATTCAGACATAGTGTTGGTCAATTCGGTCATAATAACTTTTTTAGGTTTTACTTGCATATTTCAATATGTGCCCGATTTGTCGATAGTTTGACAACCGCCATGGAACTTAATAGCGATGGCTAACTGTATAGCGTTGCATCTCTGCCTACCCCTTCTAGGATACGAATACACATATATTTTCAGCCGACTACGATAGTATGAAAATTATCGAGTCGCAGTCGGGTTTTTATAATAACTAGCGATCGCCTTGTGGTCGAAATTTGATCATAGAATAAATAATAAAATCTCTACACTTCTGATCGTCGGCACTCGTTGAAACTCCATTTTAAGATAATGTTTATCGAATAATACACTTGTAGGTACTGTTTCACAATAAGATAGTAATAATTTATTTCCAACCAGTTTCGCTTACACAAGCATCCTCAGGGTATTTACATGTTAACATGTAAATACCCTGAGGGTATATAACTATCTTATTGTGAAACAGTACAAGTGTATTATTCGACAAATATTATCTTATAATAAAATCTCTTTCAAGTTTGACAACAGACTTCAGCAGCATTGATGCTATTGCGGCAGGAATAGGTAAGGCAGTGGTACCCAGAACCGGGCGTGATAATGCAGACTGTACCACCTACTAGCCACTAAAAAGGACCCGAATTAATATAGGGGAAAATTCCAGTTACAAGATAGTATTAATAGTTACAGTTACAATTTATAGCACGTCAGTAAAATTGCAACAATAGAGATTGCCACTCATCTAGCCAACCAATAAACTAGTGAAAGTCTCAAAACGTTCGATTTACTCTGCCTATCCTGCAAGAGAACCGGCGTGATAATTCATTACAATTTTCTTTTAATTTTCCAAAATATAAACTTGGAAAATTAAAGTGGAATAAACAATGTGTTAAAACTTCAACATTTTCCAAAGAAAGTGGTCATCAAGTGCTCATTTCACAGGTTATTACGGAGTATCCTTTCGTTCAGAGTTTCAGACACGCTTCGTGACAGTGACGCATGCTCTAATTTAAACAACTACAAACCATTTTGTGCCTTCAATACTGCCTATTGGTGCTGTCTTTAAAGACTTTTATCGTCTGAATTCGTAGCACGTACAAAATTGTTCGTATTTGTATGGCACACTCCATGGGCTCATTGTCCTCGTGGAAATAAAACCGTGACAGGCCCTCATAGTCAAGAGAGTCCTCCACAGAGACCCCGATCTTTATAAAGCCAGGCACGCAGATAAATTAATTTTCTTTTATACCTCACATTTAAGGTGGTTTTCTTTTTATACCGTAATTACATTTTAGGTACTTATACTATAGGGTCAGGATTAATGTATCAAATAATGAAGGTTATATTTTTTGACAATTTGGTGTACCGTCGCATTCGAAGAAATTAAAATAAATCTATATTCCTACTAATATTATAAAAGCGAAAGTTTGTGATTATGGATGTATGTTTGTTACTTTTTCACAAAAAAACTACTAAACAGATGTAGATAAAATTTGGCGCACAAGTAGATGATGACTTGGAATAGCACATATGTTACTTTTTATCCCGTAAAAATGAGTTGTTCCCGCGGGATTCACCGAAAACTTTTTATAATGCAGCGAGCTGCAGAATGCAGCTAATATATTAATTAATAAATAAACTCTGGACAAAGTACACGAATCGATCTAATCCCAAAGTAGGAAAATTATTTGCTTGTTATACGTGTGCTAATTACTGTAAATAAATACATACATGATGAAATATCTGTAATAAACACACAAACCCAGAAATACAAACATTTGAGCTCATCACACAAACTGTCCCTGTCGGGAATCGAACCCGAGCTCCCTCAATTGTGTACTTAGGGTCACTAACCGCTTGACCAACGAGGCGCTCCAAATTATAAATTTTGTACATTTAACTCTGGTACTGGTTATTCTGGTACTGTTTACTTTTGAGAATAATATAAATGAGTTTCGAGTGATATTTTTTTCGCGTTCCACATTTTTTTAAAAAGATGTAAATTATAATCAGCTATTGCTTTGTATCACAAAGATGTTCTTTGTATATAATGTGTAATTTTTTTAGTAAGTTAGTTGGATAATAAGAAAATGTTCTTATTATCCCACCAACTTACTAAAAAATTACATCCCTCCGTATACACCGTACAAACATCTACAAAATCAAATTTATTACTAATTCTATTCTAACATATTTATTATAGCTCTCACAAAGAGGGAGCACTATGCTAAGCTGAAAAACAAAAGGTATATTTCCCTTAACGTATTTAGGTTTATGTGAGATTTGTATTTTAGCGATTTGGACCCACGAATGCTAGGCGATGAGGACGGTCTCAGGTGTAAGAAGGATACAAATAATGGGTTTTTCTATTTAATTATATATCTGACCTATCGTTAAATGTAACCTTTAAGGAAACTAGTGATAAAAATAGTTCAGTAATTTTATCTAAGTCTCTACTTTGTATATATCATAAGATAGCAAACAAGCAGATGGCCCTTCTGGTGAAAAGAGACAACCATCGCCTATGACCACCAAAGATGTTAATTGTGCGTTGCTATCCTTGTGGCCTATATGCCACATATATTGGTTTGCCAGCTATCTTACCCTCCAAACCGGAACACGACAGTGATAAGGTTTGGCGAATAGGTTAGGCGGTGGTACCAGACCAGGGCAAGACAATGGAGAACTCTACCACGTAGTAACCACGATGGTTGACTTGCATATCCAATCATTCTCCTCTTACGAATTGCCTGACAGAACGGCAGATGGTCTATTCTACAAAGAAGGCCCGGACTAACAAAGGGCTAACTAACAAAAGCTTATACTACCATTTAATCAATACAAAAGAGTAATGCTGTCATGCAAACTAAAGAACTAAACTTTCTAATGGACAAACCGTTTTTGATACAAATGAAACCGTCATAAACCGATTTTCAGATACAAAAAGTAAACAATTTTACAATTTTTAATGACATCGTTAAAGCGGTTGTCGATAGTTTTTTGATCCCGTGTTGGTTCGGGCTCCTTTGAAGAATAGACCAACTGCCCTTGATTTTATCGGAAAACTAAAAAAACACTTACTTTTTTTAATTGTCCGACCTGGGAATCGAACCCGATATATCGGTGGTGTTTTTACCATCACTCTCTCCAACCAACAAACTGTGTAGATTTAACCGCTCATCCGAGGCTTGCGGATGTCGAACGCGGTGCTTTACGATTTGTATTTACACGTCTTATTGATCTCTCGGTATGTTCTATCTTAATTCTTACTTGTTTTAAGCCTTATATGACTGACATACTTACACCCGATGCAATCCCGTCGTTTGAGTGGCTAGTGATCCAGACTAAGCAAACGATGGGGTTCAGGTGTCGATTCCGACAGACAAACATTGATGTGATGAGCATAGATTTTTGTAATTTGGGGTTTAGATGTTTATTTAATGTAAAAAAAATATCTTCATGCCCATATCCCCGAAGGTAGGCAGAGTACTTCGGTCCCACAATGTGTTAGGTAGCTAGCATATCGTCAACCGGGCACTTTCCCAATCCCGGGCAATGTTGATTTTATCAGAAGATGGAAATGACACATTTTTTTATTTGCCCTATCTTTTTAATCTTTTGGGCATCTATTTAATTATTTAATTTAATTTATTACAGTATTTACCTATACACGTATTTCTATGTATAACTATCGTTGACTGACACCCATATCACAAGCAAATAATTTGATTATTTTGGAGTTAGATCAATTCCAACTCAAATAGTTTGTCCAACGATATTGATTTATAACGATATTTAATTTAGCTCGCAAACCTAGTTAGTCCGAAGGAAACTAATTATTCGTTCGGAAAGCTTTGAAATGATCAATCACATAAACCTTATTTTTTTGAAAATAGCCAACAACGATGTCAGCGTTCTAAATCTTTATCGTTATTACAAAGTTACCGTCCAATATATTCAAATTGATTAGTCAAATTTTACTGTTTATTATAAACTTATTATAGCTTCGCCCGTATTATAATATACATGTATTATACATATAAACCTTTCTCTTGAATCATTATTTATTAAAAAAACCGCATCAAAATCCGTTGGGTATTTTTAAAGATCTAAGCGTACATTGGGACAGACAGCGGGAATCGACTTTGTTTTATACTATGCAGTGATGATGCATGATCACCGCTTTGACATCGCAAACACAAACTGGTCAAAATGGTTTGCCTGTTTGTTCTAGCTAATCTCTGAAACGGCTGGACAGTTTTTGCCGGGGCTTTTCACTGGCCGATGGCTGTTGAAATGTTATTTATTGTTATTAACATTAAATTACACGCGGATGAAGTTGCGGGCACAGCTAGTATATATGTATAGTATATACAGTATGTAAAAAAACCCATCCGACCCGAAAGGAGCATATAGGTAGGTAGATGACATTATCAAATAAAGTAATAAAATTGTTATATTTATAAAAATAAAAATATTATGGATTTTAGAATACTCGTATTTACCCTTGAATTTCCATAACATTTATGAAATACTCTAAACAGGGAACACCATGTTGAGTCAATCGTGCATAAACGTCGTGGGGACGCTACGACATCAAACGGCCGACCACTCATTGATGTAGCCACCCGTCGTCTTTCAACATTTTTAGTCGACATTTGGTGATACCATAGTAATATTTGAAATATCATTTAAGATTAATTTATTTTCAATGGGAAAAATTATCTTTATATATCCACAAAATAATAACATTTATATTATGGTTGTATTAAACTACCAAACAATACCTTTAACGATCGGACAGGGTTTTGTTACACACTGTATAATAGGTTTTAATACAAAAAAAATCTCCGCTAATATTTATCTTTCAAAACTAAAATTTTTACATGCTATGTCAAGTCGTTTTAAGTGAGCATTATTTAACTTGATAAATTAATTCAAGTTAGTTTTTTTTTTTTTTTTTTTTATATTATAAGATAGCAAACAAGCAGATGGGTCTCCTGATGGAAAGAGTCAACCATCGCCTAT
>DWBA01001629.1:0-10292 GCA_018236825.1 Apodemia zela
ATAATTAATTGATAGTTTAGGTAATATTTTACGTAAAAAAGTGAATATTGGTAAAAATGTATATCCTACATTGTTAACAGGGACCATCGAAATAATTAACACTTATATTCACAGACTTATTATAAGCTTTTTATCTACAAAAACTTTCCCAAATCAATACTAATATTATAAAGAGGAAAGATTTTTATGTGAATTTGTAACGAGTCGGCTTAAAAAGTACTGGACCGATTTTCAAAATTCTTTCACCATTTGAATGATACATTATCACTGATTAATATAGGCTATTTTAATTGCATGAAAAAAATAAGTACCTATACATAATGTTTGGGTCACGCGAACGAAGTCGCGGGTAACAACTAGTTTACTTAATAGTATTATTTAAATACTTTAATGTAAATAATATGTGTCAATTTCATATTATAATTTTTAAATTTTAAATTTTCGCACACCATATTATGGTAGAGTGTGTTGGAACTTTTATTAATTTTGAATTACTTTAACACCCATATTCTTGGAAATAAATATATTTAATTTCATATTACATAATAGCTAGTAGAGAATAGGGCTTCTCTCCAACCAGAAGGCAATTCCACATAAACCGAGTTACATGAAGTATAGACAATCGCCACATATTTTTTTTACGAAAAGTTAACTTTTTTAGAGTCGTCCTAATTTTTCGGAAATTATCGAATTGGTAATATTATTAGTAGGATTGAAATTATATATCATAAAATCTGCATATATTAATTACGTCATCACGTACGATGCGACTGTTTACACACAGCTGCTTAATGGTCTAGGGAATTGGACATTGTATTCTAGCTGGGTTAGAGCCAATATTGCCCTGTCAGTGTGTACGTCCATTTGATGTAGATTTATAAGGGAGGGATGCGCCTAGCGCCTAGGAAGTGGAATCGTATTGAATTGTAATATATGTATATTCTTTTTACATTGGAGCTATCTCAAAATACAATACAAAAAATAAATACAAAAAAGTACTAAATAAGGTAATGAAAGCATTACCTTATTTAGTACAGCAGTAACCGTTAGTCTAAAATTAAACATACAGTAGTTTTAAGGTAAAATAATAACAAATCCTATTATAATTCGCATCTCTGGGATGAAGCGGGGAAAAGTTAGATGCTGGCGTAACAGTCATGTAAATCATCTTTACATACAATTACACTTTTTTTTTATTTATGGAGTTTCGTTTGCAATTTTGATGATGAAAATGAGTCATCTCTGTAAAGTAACGACTTAATCTATAAAATAATATTAAAGGACCGTGACATCTAGCATTCGGTTCTCTCTGTCTACCCCGTAAGGGATCTGGCGTGAAGATATTTATGAAATATCTACTACATTTAATTGCATATGGTTTTACAAAATTAATTTTACTGTTCCAAACATTTTTTTTAGTTTCATCTCGGTAAATTGTCTACAATAAAAAATCTTAAAGTGTCCTCAATTACTGATAACGTTAGCACTGTTCATCAATAATAGACTTCTGTTCATGTTTAAATGTAGTAGAATCCATACATATTGAAATAAGGGATTGTTATTTGTGAGAAAGCATCGATTGGGAACACAGAATATCTTTAAACTGTGACCTCATAAATCCTGATCGCTAAATCAGTATTCAATGTAGCGGCGCTTACCATAAAATCCTCTTGCTTTAAGTTACATCCAGCTAAATTCAGACTACGTTGACAATTGGATTGATAAATTGGCTTTTGATGTTTGGATCTACATCATCATATTTCTTTTAATACTGTAAGTTCACGACTTTGCTTGCGTGATTGAGTACAAAAATTAACAATTAATAGTTGTTTAAATTTAGTACCGCACTTTCTTTTCTCTTCCCCGTCACACGGATGTGAACGAATATTTCACATTGTTGTAATCTTATATCTATAAATAATCTTCTATTAATAATAATATATAAATACTATTTTAAATTGATGTAATCTTTTACATTGTTGTCTATAAGTGGTGTCTTACCATGATATAAAAAAAATTCATTGTTTATGATATCTGTCTTTTAACTATTTGATTTCTATTTTTTATTTTATACAGTTTAATATGATATAAAAAAATAAGGTGTCTACTGTCTAATCCTTCCAGCCAGCTGTGGTGCAACAGATTTGGTATCTCACAATGATAAAGAATCAGCGTGATGATATTTATTATTTTTTAGCCTACCCGCGCAGATTCGCCCGCGAATGTATTAGTAGATTATCAATGTAAGACATTTCATATCTTCTACATTTCATGTACATTATTCAGGGGTTCTGTGGTCTCTGTGGTCTAGTGGTCCGGTGATTGAGGCCCGGGTTCGATTCCCGGGTCGGGTAATTGAAAAATGTGTTTTTTCAGTTTTCTGATAAAATCAACAATGTCCGGGATTGGAAAAGTACTCGGTTGGCGATAGGCTAGCCACCTATCACATTGTGGGACCGAGTATCTTCGGCTAATCGTGGGTGCAGCACTGGTACCTCTGCCTACATCTTCGAGGATAAGGGCGTGAAGATACTTTTTTGTATTCAGGGGTTCAATACCCCTATTGTAGCCCTTGAACAGTAGGTATTTATGAAAAAAAGGTAACTAATGTTTGACCCCGAGTTTACAACTATCTCCTTATTAAATGTCATCAAAATCAGTTCAGCAGGTGAGAGCGTAACAGTCAGCCAGACTTTCGCATCTAAAATACTAGCTGCAGCGTGCAGCCCGCTGCGTTAAAAACGCTTTAGGTAAATTCCGCGGGAACGACTCATTTTTTCGGGATAAAAAGTAGCCTATGTGCTACTCCAGGTCATCATCTACCTGTTTGAAAAATTTCATCCAAATCCATCTAGTGGTTTTAGCATGATTGAGCAACAAACATCCGTCCATCCAAACTTTCGCATTTATAATATTAATATAGATTAGTATGGATATAAAAGATCTTCTCCACTGTTTTTGCTCACTCGTTCACTCAGTTTTCATATTATATCTCAAAAACTTTTTTTTTCCACAACATTTTCTTTCCCACAAACCTTATCCTGACTATAACTGGCACAAATAAAAAATAATTATCTTATTTAAATATAGATACTAGCGGCTCGGAACGTGGTTCGCTACGTATTTTCAAGGTTCCTTTTGACAGCAAAATCCCCATTTACAAAATGATCCGCCATTTGTTGAATTCGTTTGTTACAAAAAATGTGATAAATGAAGAAACGCTTTACCGATTTTGTGCAAACTTCACATAAACCATCTAATAAATAGTCCAAACAAAGTCTAAACATTTGGTTTGGATAAGTGAGCCCGTGAGTATTTGAAATTTCATACGAGTATCCTTATACGAACACGTTTCAGAATTATGTACATTCTGAAGTCTAGACGTGCCACTTAAACCGCAAATAATGTCGCTGACCGAGGCGCGCCGTGGTTAACTGAAATTCAAAGTCTAAATATTTTGAATATTTTTAAATAACGACGGGACTATGGAGAATAATATTCAGTATAAATATAATATAATCCATACTATCCAAACTAATATTACAAATACGAAAGTTTGGATGTTTGGATGTATGGATGGATGTTTGTTGCTCAATCACGCAAAAACTACTCAACGTTATTGGATGAAATTTAGGACACTGGTAGATGATAACCTGGAATAGCGCTTAGGCTACTTTTGATTCCGAAAAAATGAGTTTTCCCGCGGGATTTACCAAAAATTGATATAATACAGCTAGTAATTATATAGTTTGAGCAGGATTATACTCGACCGAGTACATGTGGCGACGTAGATCACTGTAGCACAAACACAAAGCTGAATCTTTCGATAATGTGGCCCCGTGGCTTCCATACCATAGTTTTAGGTTAAACACAATTACGCAGAGCAAGTCGGGCACCCCAATTTAAGATTGTGCTTTGAAGTATTTTTTTCTACCGCTCGATTAGCTGTATAAATACGCTCATTCTTTTTCAACCCATTAACTTTTTAACCCATTAACTTATTCTAACATGAAAATCCAATATTCTTATATCTCTAGTTCAAATTATCAGCAATGCGCTTTCTCAACGACTCTTATTGAATTAAGATTGTAAACTTTCGAATAAGCTGAAAGTGTAAAAACTTAGTATTGGCATTCCTCCAAATGTTGTCTACGGGCGTATGCTACGGTTGTGTGATAATCTTAGCTAACTTCTACACCTGTGAAAGCTAGTTATTGTTCCTGCACTCAATTCTTTGTAAGTCTGAGGCCATATTTATTATTTAGGCCATTATTTTTAAATGGCCTTATTAAAAAAATAGGAAAATGTATACGTTTTGCTAATTTTTTTAATCTTATACTACTATAAATATAAAAACTTTAGATTAATTTTTTTATATTCGTGATAAATATTAATTTAATAACTCGCTAACATCAATTTAACCATTTTAAAAATGTTTGTCTTTCTGTACTGTGTCCCTTATTTACCTACTCCAGAACGACTTGACGATCTTAATGAAAAATGGATTACAAAGGAAATAAACGATTGCACAAATTATAGTCTATGTAAGTTTTGTTTGTCTGTCTGTATATCTTTGAATATTAGTATCAAAATAAGTTACGAAAAAGTTAAAAGTTTCCTAGAACCGCAAAACGTAGAGATCTCAAAAGGTGAAAACTCGATTTTCAAATCTCGGGGCAAAATCAGTAACTAACCTTATACTCGTACTAACGTACTACGTAGCGAGTAGCTGAAAAAATTAAAATATGGAGAAATATATTCGTGTAAGTTTTAACATAAACAAAATAACTTTTTATAGTTATTCTTCTTTATTGTGAGAATTTTCATGTATTGCTAAAGAGGAATAATGATTATTTTGTTCATAAAGTTTCGATGAAGTGGAACTAAACTAAATAAACTGTTTATTTTGTCCCTAGGTGCTACTGATGTCCGTTTTATTTAACGTTATAAAGTTATTCTATGTAGTGGCAATACCAAGCAAAGTTAAATTATAATAAGTTTGCCGTTACGCTGACCGCGGGCGGATAGCCCTTACGTTGAATGAGGTTGTTGGCTATGTGGGTCATTAAGTTTTACAACTCGGTATTCGCGAATATAGTTAAAGAGCTTATAACGAATTTTTAGTTGGATACTCGTATTTTTTCAAATTGAAATTTTCATAGTAGAGCTTTCACTACACAACTTTTTATTGTTTTCGTGTACGAAGTACTAGTACTTATTGACCGCCCCGTCGATCGAGTGGTTAGCAAACCTAACTACGAATCGATGAGACCCGGGTTCGATTCCCGGCAGAGACAAACATTTGTGTGACGAGCATAGATGTTTATATTTCTGTGTTTGGGTGTTTATTAAATATATAAAATTATTTGTAAATGTAATTCTATATAATAGTATCATTAGACTAACATCCATATCACAAGCAAATAATTTGTTTATTTTGGGGTTAGATCCATTCGTGTAATTTATCCAGATTATTTTACTTTTAGACTTTGCAGTTGAAGATGAAAACATAGTCCACTCTTGTAAATAACTTTTTTATGCCAATTTTAGACTTCGATGTTTTTTCTCAGGGAGTCCTTACAGCCATACCAAACTAAAATGAAATTCAAATAAAATAATTAGATCAGAAAAAATCTTTTAACCGGTTGACCCTGCAGGCCATCCTTGAAATTTCACGCTAAATTAAGGTATTTTAAGCGAAAAGGTACAAAAACATTAAAATTTGTAAAAATGATAGTATTTTAATTCTTGAAAAGCTTATCAAAATGATCGATTTTGATCTTTCGAATGACATTCAATACAATTATTAAGTTTTAAAATGTTTTATTAGCTATTAAATCGATAGGTTGAAAAATGTCTAATAAATGTCTAAAAAGCTTTTTTGCTGATAAGGTTTTGTACTCAATCGGTAGATTATTCTGAAAGTTATTTAAAAAAATACTGTTTCGCCAATCATTTATTGCGGTTTTTTTTAAATTTTCTCAAAATTTCTAGACCGAATTAGTTTAAATTTTTAGCAAGTCCGAGTTGAACAGAATCCAATCAAATGCCAGCAACTATTTGAACTCGAAACTTTCTCGAACTCAAAAATAGTCGGAAAAGGTTCCTAGGTCCTCAAAACGTGGAAATTGGTGAAAACTCGATTTTTGGAAATCGGGGAAATTGGAAATTTGCTACTAGTACTAACGTACCACGTAGCATGGAGTGAAATATAATCAACGAAATTAGTTCACAGTATGTTCAGCGAAAATATCGTTGAACATACTTACAAAAATATCCAAAAAATAAGACACTCTCCTTTTTTCAAGTCGGTTAATAAGCATCGGATGTTGGCAGGCACTTTGTTTATTATTTAAATAAGAATTTTGCAAGAAAATTAGATCTAATTTAGCCATTTAATTACATCTGAATTGCTTATTAAGGACCCGGTAATTACGCGCCCGTTGCAAGTGTCTTATTTTGCCAAATAGCTTAATTTGACTCGTATTATGAAAATTTTACCTTAATTACAAAACTTTGTTGATTATTTGATCAAGCAGCAAAAAAGTAAATACAGTATTCATTCACGATGCTACTTTTTCTTAAACTAATAATATTATCGTGCCGCTTTTCTTGAGGATTAGGCAGAGAGAAAGAGAGACCTTATTATTATTCTCTCCGGAACACAAGAATTGAACAGATTGCCAGCTGTTGTAGGAATGTGTGGTGACCCCTATCGCTGTATTTTTACAACTTTATTAATTTTATGACAACTAGGACCTACAACTTTGTATGTTCATCCGTGGTTCATATTATAGATATGTATTTTCATTCGTACCATTTTAACTAATCACTTTCATATAAAACATGTTGCCACTCGACTAGTAACAAAACTTCTTAAACTAAATCCTAAATCTTAATCTAAAAACCTAAACCTAAAAACTAAGGTCATGTATTTTATAGATATTTGGGGTCGGAATCAAACATTGAGTACTCTCCTTTGACAGATCCCTTGATTAAAAAACCAGCCTGTATATGAAATTATACTATCAATAAAAAATAAAAATAAAACAAATGTAGTAATTGATAAATATTATATTAAAACGAGTACCTTTAAATCGTTATATATGTACTTTGAATCAAACAACAAAAAAGACTTTTACTTTTTTGTTTCTTGTCAGCATCTTCGTCAAAGAACTAATCTTCGATCCGATTATCTACGTAACTTCATCGTTTCGATGAATCACAAAGACTTTTTAGAAGTTGAGTAAATTAATAGTGTTGTAGTACGTCCATTACAAACCTCGTTCATTTCGCTGCGCCTGTTGCCCGCGCACATGAGGGCGGCGCGGACGGTGACGGTCGGGAACCTGCTCAGCTCCTGCAGGGAGAAGGTGGACCGCCGCTCGCCGTCGGGGCCCACCACCCGCACCGTCAGCTTGTGGCTGTCCGCCTGCAGCTCGGGCACTGGCATGTGTTGACGCACGTAGAACAGCTCGCTACAACAGGATCCTAGTTCATTAACGGTGGTTCAAAATGTTTTAGAGTTGCATACTTCAACAGAAAAAATCTGTTAACCGGTTGACCCTACAGGCCATCCCTGAAACTTCCCACTAAATTGAGATATTTTAAGCTCAAAGACGTAAAAACTGTACCTAAGCATAGATTTTAAGCTCAAAGAGTTAAAAAATATTATGTTTTAACAGATTTTGAATTTTCGAATGGCATTTACACACAATTTTTAAATTCTGAAAATGTTTTATTGGCAAAAAAATATATAGGTTGAAAAATGTCGAAAAAATTTTCTAAACTTTTTTTAAAAATTTTCGCCGTTATATAAATCCCGAACGAATCAACCGATTTTGATACAATTTACGGTATTTGACGCAGTTTTTTAGGCAGAAAAACTGATAAGATTTCAAGAAGAATTTTGAAGAATCAATCAGCGATTAAGTCCAAAAGTTATTTAAAAAATATGAAGTAAGTTTGCTGTAAATAACATAATTTTAATATTTAAAAAGCTGTAACTTTTCAAAACTTGATTCGATTATAAATATTGAAATGACATTTAACGTAATATTTTAAGTACTAAAATATTGTAGAAGGTTAAAAATTTATTGGTCGAAAAAAATTTTTGTCGAAAAAACACTTTTTTCGAAATTTTTCAACGATAACTGCCGAACGGATAAACCGATTTTGATGCAATTTATGCATTGGACGTAGTTTATTAAGGAAAAGAGCTGATTAGATTTTGTGTTTGGTACATTATTCTGGAAGTTATATAAAAAAACATTGTTTTTCCAAAAATATTTTTTTTTTTAAATTTCTCAAATTCTCCTAGGTTGAATTGGTTCAGATTTTCAGGGACTCTAAGTTTGACGAAAGCTGATCAATTGCCATCAACCGCGTTTCGATAGGACAAACCGTTCAAACGTTATGAGATATTTACATACACACACACATACATACAGACATAGTGACGTCATCGTGAACATAGTCGGAAGAAGTTCATGGGACCTCAATACGTGGAGATCCGGTGAAAACTCGATATCCGAAAATCGGGGCAAAATCAGTAACTTCCTTATCAAGTATAAGTATACTAACGTAGCGGGAAGTTAAAAAAATGTCTCGCAGAAGAAGCTACACGTGGAATAAGATGGAGCTAAGGTACAGGGGTTAATGATATAATCCGAGCCACGAGGCCAAACAACTCTATTTATCCACGATCCCTAACATCCAACATACTTTCTATAATAGTATTTGTGGCGTCCCTTAGACGCTGAGTTTTGTTTGATGTTGAAATCACAAAGGCGGTAAATAGCTCACAAAACTGTTGTGAAAATTTCAAACAAATTGTATTTGTATATGATAACTAATGTGTAGTAAACAACTATCTAATATATAAAATTCTCGTGTCACAGTTTTAGTTATCATACTCATCCGAGACGGCTTGATCGATTTTCGTGAAATTTTATATGTAGGTATATGCAGTAGGTCTTGGAATGTCTTGTTGAGAACGTTGTTATCTATTTTTATACGTTTAAGTGATAAGGGTGGTCGACCCCAAACGATTTTTTTTATTTTTTTATGATGTGGAAGAAAAAAAATATAAACAGTCCCAAATTTTCACCCTTCTACCATGAACCCCTAATATTTTTTACGGCAAAACAACGTTTGCCGTGTCCGCTAGTACCTAATTATATAAAAAGTTATGAAACACATACAAAGTTGACGAAAATATTGTATGTGTACTATTAATATGTTTTAGCACATATCCCATACTAGGGAAACTTCAAAAACATACTAAAGAAAAATTTCGCCACATTGAACCAATCGACAGTAGCTCAGTTGGTTGGAGTGTGCCGACCAGGTCATAGGTTCAAATCCTTTTGTGTCGAAATTTTTCTTTGTGTGAGTTTTAAGGTTTTTTATTTTATTTGTATTTGTAACAAGTTATTAGCTTTGGGTTTATCCACCGCTTCTCTTTATACTACGCCGTAGCTTTTGTTTAAAGGGGTACAACATTTTTAACTCCACGTATTAATATATAGATATCCTTTGCTTCAGCGTAATGACGTCACTAAAGAGACGTTATCATTTACAATAACATTATTTGAGCCAGCGCAGTACTAGATACTTGTTAAATAAAAAGCAACATTTAGTAAAAAAAATACAGTGAGCAAGTGAAAATTTTAAATATGAATAAAAAAAAAGTTTTGACTAAACTATTGAGTTTTATGGATTAATTTTTTTTCGTATATTTTTTGTTAGAATATTCCGTTTCCGGCACTCTGTATAAATATTTAATTCAATTACAAGTTTACAACTAATGTTACGAGTATATAAAAATAATATTCTTAATACCCGTGTTTTAATTGGATACTTAAAAAGTGATAAAAACTGTTCTAATTAATGAATTCTAGATTACAATACCATTCTTGAAATTACTTCAAACAATGAGACTTCTTTATAATGAATCTAGACAAATAAAGAGACATATTTATTGCTCGAGGGATTTACGAGTAAGAAATTCTTTGCGTTTGAATTAGGTCTTTTACTTGCCTTTGAAAATTCTTGATTTTATTTTTCAAATATATTTTGATAACATTTGACTTAATTTAATAACACAATTACTTGTATATTATTTTTTATAAATTTTATGCCTTTTTTATTTTTTTACTAGCTTTTATCCGCGACTTCGTCCGCTTGTAAGAAAAGTGTTTAAAAACAACAAAAAAAAATATCGACACGCGGGATTTGAACCTGCGACTGACTCCCTCAAGCCGGGACGCTCTGCCTCTGAGCTAGTGTCG
>DWBA01001630.1:0-10291 GCA_018236825.1 Apodemia zela
ATAAAAGTATTTATATATGTAATTCTATGTATTAGTATCGTTGACTAACACCCATATCACAAGCATTAAAAATTTGCTTACTTTGGGGTTAGATCAATTCGTGTAATTTGTCTCGGAATATTTATTTATTTATAATTACTGGTGGGGATGTTTGCGAACGAATACGAAGACCTTTAATAAAAGTGCTTACTCATTCTTAAAAGCCGGCAACGGAACGTAAGACCTAGAATATTGCATATGTCCACTGGCGGCGGTGATCACTTACCATCAAGTGCACCTCTTGCTCGTTTGCCCCTTTTTATAAAATAAAAAGATATACTTATATTATGACATTATGTACAGTCTGAGTAGTTTCGTAACATAACTTTAAGGCCCATAGATAGCAGTTGCCCAAGTTATAATTTTAATTTAATATCTAATATTTTTATGTATTTTTCAATTAAATATGAAATAAAATAATGTAATAATCTATGGTTTTAGTTATTAAGTGCAAAAACGACTGCCTTATTGATGACTATTAATTTACATTTAATTGACTTCTTAAGTTTAATTAAGTTTAAAAGACATAATCTTTTCCTTAAGAAAACAAAGACAACATTTGATGACACAGCTATGGAATTAATGACTAAAAAGCAGTCCTGGAAATGATGGTGGCTGGGAGTGGCACTTGGAACAAACGGCGTTATCAAATCAGTGCACCCAACTTAAAGTGTCGGGGAAATAGACGGTGGCACTTATTGCCTCGAAGCTCAACCCCCTTCATTTAACGCTGTACGAAAGTTAGGGTGACAAATTAAAAAATATAATTTCCCGTCCCTCCATAATTTCTTTTGTTGATTATACTAAAAACTTGTTCTCGTAAAATGTGCTAACTTAGTATGACTGTTTGATGTATTATTGTCCATGTATATTGAGAAACTTACTGTCTAATCGTGAGTGAAAATGACTAGGTCAAATTATATCAAACTAGCAGTTCTACGCGACTTCGTTCGCGTGACCCAAAAAAAATATTTCTCTATTTACAACCTACAAAGATAGGCCATTTTTTATATTTTGAGATTTAAAAAACTTTCCCATACGATTTTTATACAATTTCTTTTATGCTGACCTTGCCCTAACAATAACAAATACAAATAAAAATAACATTTATACATATTTTTGATTTATTTTTAGGGAGTATTTTCACCCCCGTATCCCCAAAGAGGTAGGCAGAGGTACAACCAATGCACCCACGATTAGCCAAAGATACTCAGGCCTACAATGTTATAGGTGGCAAACCTATCGCCAACCGGGCAATTTTCCAATCCCGAGCAACGTTGATTTTAACAGAAAACTGAAAAATCACATTTTTTTATTGACCGACCCGGGAATCGAACCCGGGGCTTCATGTAATCTACTTCGACACCGGACCACTAGAACACAGAGGCAATTATTTATTTTTATTTTTAGGGAGAATTATAAATATTGTATAAGTCCTTAATTATAATTTTTACAGCGTCCCTTACGTTCTAACATTATCATTGAAAAAAAAAAACATTGTAAAGGGTATTACTTAATTACTAATAAAAAAAACAATTATACCAAAGACTTTATTTTATCGTGACAATATTAAAAAGCGACTTTGGCACAAATAATTAAGCGAGACCTTTGAATAGAGAATCAATATCGTTCATCGTTTGTTGAGCGTGTAAAATTGACTTTTAATTACTGATTTCAATAACAGTAACATCAAAGACCCTAAAATTGTAAAACGCCTTTCATTTCACTTGACACCATTTTTGTATTTACAATTTGCTTAGATCAGTACCAGATTACGTTTACATTTAACTTGAATTCTTAGATTAAGGTAAACGTATCTTGATAAGATTGCTAACTTTAAATGTGAATTTATTTGAAATTAGGAAAATATAAGTTAAACAAAGTATCTTCACGTGCGTATCCCCGAAGGGGTAGGCAGAGGTACATCCATTGCACCCATTAGCCGCAGATACTCGATCCCACAATGTGATAGGTGGCGAGCCTATCGCCAACCAGGCACTTATCCAATTCCGGGCAACGTTTTATCAGACAACTGAAAAAGCCCATTTTTTGAAGCGCCCGATCCGGAAATCGTACCTCCTGTGGCCAACATCGACACCGGACCACTAGACCACAGAGGCGATATAAAATGTAAATTATTTAAATAGTAATATAATAGTAGTAGTAATAGAGTAGTATGATACAAAAATTTCGTATTGCTTCTGGTAAAATATTCAAAATCTAACCATCTGTTGTAATTGAAACTGCTATTTTTGAAAGTGCTATTTATTTCGCAATTAATTATTGCGAAATAAATAGCACTTTATATGCGAAATAAATATTGAATAATAAAAAATGTAAATAATTATGACTATTTTATTTATGAATAATTATCAATCGATTTTCCAAAGAGAAGAACTCTCTCAATTCGGTGCTTGGTGGGTGGGTTAAGCAGCGGCAACGTGCTACGTTGAAAAGAAATGTAGTAATTTCTTGCCGATTGAAAATTTGTCAAATTATAGATAATCCAATGTTTTGGAGAAAACAAAAAGGCAGCTGTCTATAAAGTGGTGGATAATACGTCAGCTGGTCACACGAACATGAAAAAAGTTCTTTTCAGTTGAAAATTTGTCAGATAAAAGCATTTAGCAATTTTGGCCTGATTTTTGAAAATCAAGTATCCACAAGATCTCCACGTCTTGGGGTCCTAGGAACCATTTCCAACGATTTTCACGATGCCGTCAGTATGTCTTTATGTATAGGGCTGGCTGAGGGACAAGATTTACCAACAAATTCTCACAGAAAATACAATTTAATATATTCTCATGCTATTTTTATAAGCAGTAAGCGCATTTTTTTCGATTGGTGGAATCAACAATTCTTATTTTTCCTTAAATTTTCCTAATTTATACCTGCTACTTTGATATAGCTAAGTTTTTCAAATAATAAGATATTATAAACAACTGTATTGTAACTGACCGTTTCTGAACTCCAAGCTATGATTTTACACTCCATATACAAGAACAGGTACATAATTCTACCACGATTTAGTTAACAGAAGAGATTGATAAAACGTCTCTTTGCACCCCAAAGCTAAGCAAAAATGTAAAAGAACTTATTAAATCAGAGCGGTTAAGACGGTATTTTTAAGGGAAAATTCTCCACAGTTTTTCACACCACCGTGTAAGTCGAGGCGTTTGAATATTTCATGTTCAATAATTTATTGCATGATTTAGTGAGGCACAACCTCCATTATGTTTACTTGCGAGACATGACTTTGCTTCGGGTCTTAGAAGCTACAAGATTTTGTAATAAATGGAGAAAATTTCTATTACGTATTTTGAAATAAAATGCAAATACATTAACGTGATGGCCATGTTGATTAAGTGTTGGGACCTGAGAATCAGAATATACATATAATGCGACCCTGAATTCCTATTTCGGTTCGAAAAAAAAATATAATTATTTTCTAACATGAAAACGCCTATAAGCAGTCCAAAGCCTGTTGCTAGGATGGTATACTATACCGAACCTTTGAAACTATTTAAATCTGTTACTCCATTTAGCTGGATCGTAAACGACTCTCGTATTTGCAAACTTCCACTAATTACTACTACGAGTCTCTCTAGCATACAAAAATATAGGTGATCTATAAAATAAAGCTCCACTCCATTCAGCATGCAAAAACTACAGGAAAAGGCTCACCTTACCTAAACCTGCTGTATTAGCGTCTGTATTTGTTTCACATACTGTTTATAATATATATATCGAAATATACAAAGTAACAAATCGTGTTAATGTAAAATAGTCTCCATTTTTTTTAACTTGGCCTACATTTTCAAGAAAAAAAATTAGTTTAATATGATAACAATTATAAGTAGAAAAATTAAAGCTACTTAGTTATGTGGTCCAGCGCAATAGTCTTCAGTATAGACGCATGCGTTCCTAGGTTCAATGCCAGGGTTTGGAAAAAAATTAATGATGGCTGTGAAAAAATTTGTAAATTACGGCGATGGAGATATAGTAAAGATAGCGCAACACAGTGAGTGGCCCGAAATTACGATCAAAAATCAGATAGATCACTCTGCCTATTCCGCTAGGAAATTGATGTGATGATACTTTAATATTAATTTGATCAATAACTGTCAACTTATCCATGTTGGACGAACCAACATGTGATAAGTTGATATTTAGAAACATAAAAATATTTCGTCGCATTTTAAAAGATTTAAGTACCTAATAATATTTACCTTTTTTAAGTACAAAGCCATAAAAATAAACATAAACATAAACAAAATGTTATTAAAATGTTCTTTTCATAAACAAGCCGACTGACGTCTGAAATTCTAATTTCCGAAACTTTTTTGATTTCGCTCGTTTGATAGCGACCTCAAAACGCAAACGGCCAAAATATAGTCAATCTTTCAAGCGTAAATCTTTAGAGAAGTCATAACTCACGTTTATTGAGTTTATAAAGTTTCAGGCCCTTGGGCGCCGAGTGCCAATGTATTAAGCAAATTTACTAATGTTATGTAACTTTGAGTTGAATGATGGCTCTTATTACTAATATTCCCAAGATCATTTCAATATTTGAATATGAAAGTTATATCTATTTGATGGAAATCTTGTAAATATACTCACATTATGTACACTGTTCATTGAAATACGATGAAAGCATTGAAGAACAAAGATTGATGAAATGGATATATATTATACCTACAGGCAATACTAAGCAAATTGGCTCTAAGCTCGGTGTATTTGTATAACAATAAAATTATGAATGTGGTGAATCCAAGACTGGTCTTTACTTGTAGTTGGTATTAATTATATTATTTAATCGGATATTCTGTGCGGCTCATTGAGTTTATAATTTAATTCTTTATGCCTATCAAATAAATGATTTGTAAAAGTAAGTACAAGTAAGTACCTTATAACTTCTCAAGTAGATATTATACGGATAGATTTCTTTGGTTATAAATACTTCGAACTACGCAAGGTCATAAATTTCCAGATTTTGTGACAGTGAGAATAGAATTTTGAATATTTACAAATATAGTATATAATTCATTTAATATTATGAATGGGAAAGTTTGTCTGTTTATCTGTTACGCTTTCACGGCTCAGCTGCTAAACCGATTTAAATGACATTTAGCATGGAGATAGTTGAAGACAAGGGATCTGGAGAAGAGGCTGAAATAGGGGGACACTCTCGAGCACATACTTGTAGCACAATCGGAGAGATGCCACCCGGCCAACGCTACTTATGGATGTCCAAGGGAAACTTTGCTTCACGCACCGATGATTAGATATTATTTCCGACACAGAACTATCGCACTGCAGGATGGTAGGCAGGGCGTACCCTTGGTCATCCAGGGTTGAGTTGGCAAAGAATGGGCCCAGAAGATCGGCCTTTTTCTTTGCAGTGTGGGCTAGAGAATCATCATATCTGTGTAGGGATGGAATGGAGGGCTGACAGAAATGTCATAAGACAGCCTTGGCGAGAAACCAGAACGCATGAGTTCGCAAAGCAAGGCGAACTAATTTCTTACCAATTCTGCCAATGTGCTCCGATTTTGCCTTGGCAATAACTCTTTTGAAGGACCTCGAGGCATAATTGTGCTCCTTTCTTAAGGCGCTGATGTTTACATCACGTGATACTGATGCAGCAGCGCAGGCCATGTAGCACTCTAGCTTTCGGCGTAAATCCATCATGTGGTGACCAAACCAAGGCTGAGACTTACTGCCGGTTGGAACCGCAGATAATGGAATGATAGTTTTCATATCCTACAGTACCTCATTAGCTATAGAGCCAGCAACGATATACGGATCATCCAGCAAGAAACACATTCGCCCGCAAGGCTAGAATGCAAAGAAGGTAAACATCCCATCCCAATCTACTGACCTGTAGTGCCAAACGCGGCGGCGGCCTATAAAAGGAGGCCGTGACAGTTGCGTAACCAGCACTTTGGTCCGGATCAGGCATGGGTCCGAAAAGGCGTATACAAATAGCTGGTACTGTTCCAGATGATAATATAGCAGAAGGTCTAACGGTGAAGATGCATGTCCATCCACATCTGAATCTCGCTTCGGCGAAGTCACCAATTGTGTTAGACCATACATCAAGACAAAATCATAAACAGACCTTTCCGCGTGATCGGTGTTGCATGATCAGAGCCAATCGGCGCGATGGTCATTTAAGGCACCTAGAATCAAGATCTTTGCGGTGGAGGTCTATTGCAGCACAAAATCTGCAACCGTTTGCATGTGCTCAATAGTCGGTCGACTTCGGTATTCCCGCTATGGGACGTGTGATGAGTGTAGATTACCATACATATATTATGTGTTCCCATAGCACGCTTAGACACGAAGATGTTCGTTGCAGTCTACGCATATGGAAAGGATGAATAGGTCCTGACCGTCAAGGCTGCACAGGCGCCTTTGCTTGCTCGAGAGATGATAATCACATTGCAGAACTCTACTTACACTACACTACACTAAAAATACTTTTAACCAAACGTTCATATTTTACAAGGTAGAAAGCAGTTGGAAGGCCCGACCTAACACACCAATAATAACTTTATTTTTCTAATTGAAAGTTAAGTGTTTCATCACCATAATTATGCTACTACCATGACGTGAGTTATTGTCACTAGATTAAAGGGTGATGAACATGTGCTGTAGCATAATATATTTTACCCAAAATAATAAAATATTATCAACCGGTAGTTATTTATACTTTCAAAAGTTCTGGCTGCCAGTTTATTATCCAATGTTTTAAGAAAATTAATTTGTGAAAATTCATAGTTAAATAGCTGTTACATACACAGCTATTTAACTCCAAGGCTTGGATTAAAATCTCGAAACAGGGTAAACTTAGTAAAGCGACGTAGCCGTGTCGCGCATGTCACAATTAAAAGATGTTACGCTTATTTGAATTCAGTCAAGGAACACATAGGTCATATTATAAATAAAAGTGGGTCAAGTCAGTGATCTGGTGATATTAAATTTGATAATAATATACGGTTTTTTAATAGAACCAGCTGGCCCACGCAGCTTCACCTGCTAGTAAAATGTCGTTGATAATATAGTTTTTCGTCCAAACTTTCATCCTCTATTTCAGCCCCGGATTACCAAATTTCATCAGAATCGGTTCAGCGACTTAGCCTTGAGAGCGTTACATAGGAAACTACACGAACCTGATTGTATCGTAAGCTCCCGAATTTAATTGTAAATCTAAATCATTCTCGAATTCATTAAACATACGCAAAAAAAAAAATTAAACTCTGTTCTGCAACTTAGGAAGAGTCCAGTCACGTTCACAAGCAACGAATAATGATAACGGCAAACGAGGAGCAGTCTCATATAATATGAAAAATCGCCACACATAAGACTTCTGCTCGTTTATTTTAATTTATTAGCAAATCAAATTTATTACTGTTGTGTTGGGTCGAGCCTCTTTTGAAAAATAGACCATCTGCTTACCTACTAAGTAGATTGTAGAAAATACGTCCGACTGATGAGTATCGCTAAAAGTCTGCAACGTATCTATCGGATTTGGTACCACTGCCTCAACTATTCCTGCTGAAATAGCGTCAATCTTGTCCCTGTCGTGTTCTGATTTGGAAAAACTAATGCATTTGGCATTTTAACTCGTCATAGAGACTACTTAACATAAAATAATTGACATCTTTGGAGTCTATTGCCAATGGATGTCCCTTTCTATAAGGGCAGCCCAATCAAGCAAATACTTGCATATGCTACCTTATGGTATCGAGAATAAAAAGTTAAGAAACCATTGAAATAATTATATTAACGGACACTCTTATAAAATTCAGTTATAGAATAACGCCTATTAACTAGATGTAGTCAGCCGCACAAGCTATTATATTCAAAGACGTATGAACATTTTTCATTCTCGTATACCTTCAGCTGAACCTCATGAATATTTCAGTTGGGATCAATTATTAAAATGATTTACTACTCTCAGGCTCGTTGTATAAACGAAATGGATGCGAGAAGGTTTAACGGAGAAAAAGTAAGAACTTTTTTGCCCTAGAACAGAATAAAGCTTATAAAATGTTCTGAATAATTAATAGTGCGTTGCTTACTGAATTTCCTCTTTTTTTTGTTTTGTATTATATTTTTTTGTCAATATTATTTAATGCTAAAAATAAAAATAAAATGTGACTTTATTACAAGCAACATATTCGCGAAAGTTTTAATTTAAATTAATTTAACTTTTTTATTGATTAACGTCTTTTTTGTCTTAACTTTATTGATTGCATTACCTTGGTTTCCAAAAAGTTTGACTAACTGTTATCAACAATATAAGTAATTGTATTATATTAGTTATTTGTCTTCATGTCATACTGTTTGTGTATCACATTTTATATTTAAATAAATCTAACCTAACCTGGACTGCCCCGTGGTCTAGGGGTTAGCCTACTCGGCTCAGATCATGAGTTTCTAGGTTCGATCCCCGGGTCGGACAAAAAAGTATTATTGAGGTTTTTTCAAGGTTTTTCTCGAAAATCCAAAATCTCAGTAACAGCCCTCAGTCTAGCGGGGTGGTGTGGTATCAATCGTGGTGAACCAGAAAGTATATAGACGGACGTTTTACTCTGCCTTACCTGCATAGAAACTGGGCGTGATGATTCTAAATCTCACCAACATTTCTTAGTTTAGAGTATTTCGTATGAGATGTTATAGAGATGTTGGCGCCTACGAGATATTTCATAGAAGTCGCGGGGCGTGTCTACTATATCATAAATCGTATTTTCAAGCATCTTTTTCTCCTCGATTGCTCATGATGTATGTTATTATCCACCGCCTACGTTTATTTTTGATTCAAAGGTTAAGCTGAACAAAATACACAAAGCGTTTAGTTCTCTTTGATACTAAATTAATTTTGTTGTATTAGATTTATTTTACTAAATAAATTACGTATTTTGTAAAATATCGTCTGCTTTTGGTTAGTTCACATAACGCTTATGTACAAAACGAGGAAAATATGAAAGTTAAGTTGTTGTAGTGAATAATACAACATTAAATATTAGTTATTACAGCATACTATAGTAAATTGTAGTAACTTATATAAGTTGTACTACAAGTAATAGTTAAAGGATACTTATTCAATATCATTTTTTCAATTAATTTCCTTATTATAAAGTCTATCACAATAAACTTGATTTAGACGTACTTGATTAAGTATAAGCTTTTCAAGATCAAATTGGCACATTACTAATGTTATAACGGCAAGAATATAAGGTAGTGAGAGGTACCGTAACAAGTAAATTTCTGATAGAGCCTCTATCAGTTAAAATGTGATGGAAGACGGGAGAGAAATATATGAGCTATGTTTGCCATCTAAAAGCTAACAGCCAGAAAACCAGATAGTCAGATTTTGTAATAGTAAAAGCATGAAAAGAAACTAGAACTTCTGATTTTTAGGGTTTCGTACCTCAAAAAATAAAAAACGGGACCCTTATATGAATACATTGTTGTCCGTCTATCCGTCTGTCTATTAACACTTTTTATTTTTGAACGCGTGGAGATATCGAGTTGAAATTAAAACCATACACAGGTCTACAGTAAAAAATTAAACATGCTGTGAAAAAACATATTTGGTGTCTATAGGCTAAAGTTATCTTATTTTATCTGGAGAGCCATCTGTTTGTTTTCTATGCCAGTATATTAAAACCTTAGTCGAGCAACGGGCAACGCAAATTTCTAATACACTCAAAACAAAACATTCCGCGTCTTATAAGCTGTGGAAAATTTATTCACGCAAGCTACACATTATGGAGATACACTATTTTTGCAAAGTACATTTTCAGTACATCGTATAGGCGATAATATTCCCAGGCATTTTGCTTGCAAATTGCTCGTCGCAGGTAGAGCGAATATCATGTTACGGTACGAGGCAACGCATTAGCATATCGATGGGTTGCGAATAGCATCTAGCAAAAATGCACTGTGAAATCGTGTCAACAATTTGTTGGAATTTTTTAAATTTTGATAATTTTTTAAAAATTTAGGTTAAGTTTCATTTATCATTTTTATATTAGATACCGGGATATTTAGCGAATCAAAGTAAATGTTCCTACTTATCCGATATCCGATTTGGTGCTAATCAAAAACATAGATTAGATATTTACCAATTAAGTTACCATAAATGCAAAAAAAGTCTCCAGTCTTCCCTACAAAGTTTGTCGTACGAAGAGACAGAGAATTTGTTAATAAGATTAGAGTAGACTTTACCTATTTATATTTT
>DWBA01001631.1:0-10290 GCA_018236825.1 Apodemia zela
CATTTGTGTGATGAGCATAGATGTTTGTATTTCTGGGTTTGGGTGTTTATTAAATATTTAAAAGTATTTATATATGTTATTCTATGTATTAGTATCGTTGAAACACCCATAACACAAACAAACAATTTGCTTACTTTGGGGTTAGATCAATTCGTGTAATTTGACCCGGAATATTTATTTATTTTATTTATTTATTTATATTATAGTTTATAGCTCGGACCAACATGGGCAAAATTTTTTATATCTAAGATAGCAAATAAGCAGATGTGTCTTCTGATGAAGAGTCAACCATCATGTATAGACACCAAATTTGTTAATGGTGCGTTGCTATCTTGTGGCCACATGCATAAGTTTACCGGCTACCTCACCCTCCAAATCGGAACACGACAGCGACAAGCACTGACGTTATTGCGGCAGGAATAGATAAGGCGGTGGTACCAGATCTGGGTGAGACAATGTTGTACTCCACCACCTAGTATTCACGATAGTAGAGGCTCACATAGTCAATTAGTAGCCTTTTAAAAGTCTATTCTTCAAAGGAGCCTGAACCAACACGGGGTGTTGTTTATAGTCTATAGTTTTATGTTCTTCAAGCATGATATTTTGTTTAAAAGATCATGCTTGAAGTATGTAAACAAAAGAAGATTGGCCTTTAATAACAGAAAGAGATACTACCTGTTTATCTTGTGGAGATACTATGTAGATATAAGATAGCTACGTCATAACTGAACGAACGCGTACGCTATTCAAGGAATATGTTGCTGTATTATATTGAAGCTTTATTGTTGGCTAGTCCAGAAGCTATGTGACTGAAAGTTGAAGTTATTTCTTTATGTCTCCTTTAATTCGTTCAAAGCAAAGGTAACTAGCTGAAACTTTTTTATTCAATTCTTTATTGTATACAACAATCACTGAAAGAAAATAAATACAATGGGCGAGCTTATCTTTAGACTCTAGTAATAAAGATTTCTTAGAGCCGGCCCGTAACATTTATTCTTAAGTATTTGTTTATGGCACGTTTTTAAATGATCGTTTTAATTTTGCAAAAACGGTCATCTTTTTTTAATGATTGATCCCCTTTCTTTGAGATTTAAAATAAATCAAAACAATCAACATTTTAATAAGCTCCGAGGTCGCCGACAGTCGACGGGGCCCCGCTGCGCGGAGCTCCTTTTTCCAGGTGTGGGACCTAAAGGCAACAAACCTACTTCTTTTTTATGTAAGAAGCCGAGACGCCAAAACTAACACAATATATAGATTAAACATTAAAAAATACATCATTTATTTTAAGGGTTCATTTTCAATTGATCAATAAAGATTTTAGATGATCAAATCTGATAGCAAACAAGCTGATGGAAAGAGTCAACCATCGGCTATAGACACCAAAGATGTTAAACGTGCGTTGCTACAAGAGCGAGAACTTATGTAATGCCACATGCACAAGTTTGACAAATCGACGCTATTGGCGCAGGAATACGTAAGGCTGTGCTACCAGACCCGATAGAGACAATGTTGAAGTCTACCACCCAGTAGCCACGATGATAATGACTCACATAGCAAATTAGTCGCCTTTTACGACATGCCTGGCAGAACAGGAGTTGGTCTATTCTTCAAAGGAGCCCGAACCAACACGGGGTAAACACAATAGTATTTATTAAGAGCTCCATTAAATCTATTTTTGGACAAAAACACGACTTACCTTTTCAATTGCGTCAGTGCTTGACACTAGCGTGTTCTGGTTTGGAATGAAATTACATATAAATTTATGTTTGCAGGAAAATCGTTCATATTCCCTGTGGGTGACGGCATCTGACGGATCTTCTATTCCACAAAGAACAGAAGTAGTGGCATTGGTCACTGACAGTTCCGGGGCCCGACCAAATCTACCTCGTCCTCCATTCCTACCATCTTTTCCTAATATACCGCTGCCGCCAAAATTTATCAGAACTACTCAAAGAACTACCAAAGCAACAACACTATTTACAGAAGATATAACAGTACCTGAAACAACGGTTATAGTCACAACACTTAGCCCACCTCACAAACCTGAGGATATTCCAAAAGAAAATACATTTAAAGAAAATAAAACAAAAGTTGATGACCGTGAAGAAAAAAAAAGAAACAATTCTAAAAGTGTAGAAGAAACACCCTTAGAAAACGAACTTCCTTTAACTGTCATACCTGTAGTAGCAATTGGTGGATTAGTTTTAATAGTAGCGGCAGTAATAATTTTTGTATGGAAAAAAAATCACATTGCAAGAACGAAGACAAAAAAGGAAGATATGGTAAGTTTTATTTTGTATATAAATATATTATAATTACTACGCTCAGCAATTATAAAATACTGCTCGAATATTGCAATAAAATCATGTCAATTCATTCAGACATTTAGACGCTGATACGAGTACATTTTTATTATTTAGCGATTTGAATGTTTAGCGTCTGAATCATTAGAATGATCTTAAATACTTACTTTCTAACAACTATCATCTATTCTTTTAAGTTAATTATTCATAATAATGATATGATTGTAGTATTTTATCATTTAAAAATATTTTCCAAATTTTTAAATAAAAATATCTATGAACGTTTCAGGACTTACAATTTATTTATACGTTTCATGTGTTTATACAATGTAGTATTTTGTTTGATTTGTTGTATTAAAAAATAACTTGTATATCTCTCTTGCTCTTTCACTGTTGGGGAAAAGAATAATAATGTATTAATTTCGTGCAAAATTGTATCTTAAATTAGAACTACTACGACCAATATTCTTAATCATTAATCAAAAACCAGTATTGGTCCAAAAAATAAAGTCGTTAAATACTTTTGTATTGGGATTGATTTATTTCATTCAAAATTTAATACATCTTAACACAAAATTATTTTATAAGGAATATCTAATACTATAATATAAAGTGATTGAAATAAATTATAAAGACAATTAAATAAAATTAATTCAGAATTTTACCATTAATCATAGGAAAACATAAAAATAATTAATAATGTGGTTTTTAATTATTAAACTTTAGCAACTATGATTTAAATATTTGATCAAGTTTCTGAAATGAAAACTGAACGTTAAAAAAACAATTTATATTGTTTTCCACAGACAAAAGAACCAAGTGGTATTGTTCTTCAAGATGCTTCCCTGAACTTGTGGGACCGTCCACGTGCCTATTCCAACCGTTACGAATCCTGGGACAACGGCCATTTACAGGTCAGTTGTGGCCATTTTATAAAATATTCTTTCATTTCATATATCATTAATACTTTAATCACCATCATCTTAGAGTTAGTTCCGACGAAATTGTCTTCATATCTGTATTCTTGCCACCGAGACGGTCTTATGCATCCAAAATAGGTCTAGTTCTTCCTCCTCCTAAATCTTTATTTCCTTCCTCATCCTAAATCTTTAGTTCATCTTTTCTCTCAATTATCAATTTAACTTAAATTTAACTTAACCATATCAATTTAACTTCTCAAAAGTGTGTACATGTCGTCAAATATTTTTCAAATATGAATAAAATTATGGTGTACTTCATACATTCCAAAAATTTAATTCCGCTGTTAAAAAAATATTGAAGTTAATTTTTAATCAAGTTAAACGATTAATAAATTATTATCACACTATCTATTATAAAAGGCAATAAAAAAAATGTTCAATGATTCTCCCTTTCTATACAGGTTGACATGTAAAAGACTGTGATCCATACTAAAGGAAGGTGTTCAAGTACGCGAATCTGGTACCAAATATATATAAAGAAAATAGTAACTTAAATTTTAAAATAATTATAAAATAAAAATGTTAGTATCGCCTCCGTGGTCTAGTGGTGCGGTGTCGGAGTTGACCACACGAGGTGCCGGGTTGAAAAAAATGCATTTTTTCCATTTTCTGATAAAATCAACATTGCCCGGGATTGAAAAAGTGCCCGGTAGGCGATAAGCTAGCCACCTATCACATTGTGGGGCCGAGTATCTTCGGCCAATCGTAGGTTATCTCATTGTAATCTATACACTCTATACGTTACACAACTCTACCGCCTGGTAGCGTGTTTGGCTACACGTAATTCTTTTATGAGTCTAGCAATAAGGCAGTTGGTATATTCTTCAATAGAATCCCGGGCCAACACGGAGAATAATTCACTACTTAAAATAAAATTTATAAAAAAATAATCAATATTTAGGAATAGCTCTACAGATTCCTGGATCAGAGTGACCCTACAAAAATAACTCAATCAGCAGTTAATTTGAAATTCGTTGTGAAAATCACTTTGGAAATTGCAAAAACGCATTTTTCAGAATAAAACGCATGCAAAAGAGTTTTATTTGTGCGTTCTCGCTCCTCGGGTCTGCTGATAGACATCTCTTTCAGAGATAAGCTCGCCTTTGTACATGTTTTATGTTAATTTAAAAAAAAAATGTGTACAATAAAGTGTGAATAATGTATTACGTCTGGACATAGTCATAATATTACAAAATCAAATCGAATAACATTTATTCGATAAAGGTACACGCAGAAACACTTTTCGTCATTTGTAAAACAAAATATAAAAGACAAGTTTTACGATGTTTGTAAAATACATTGAAATAAAGTGAAAGTTATTTTTAAAATCCCAACACAGCTTTCAGAATTAAATGTAGGTTACGTATGTATTAAGTCAGGCCATACATATTATGTTACATAGTGAAAGTTAGGTACCTACTCTGGAAATTCTACTCTACTACTTTATTCCGTTTAGTGTTGGTTCGGGCTCCTTTGAAGAATATACCAACCGCCGTTCTGCCAGGCATGTCATAAAAGGCGACTAATTGGCTATGTGAGCTGCTACCATCGTGGCTACTAGGTGGTAGAGTACCTACAGCATTATTTGCAGTCGAAACTTTGCACTAAGCTGAGTATTACAAAGTGATCTGTGCTTGGTGGTAGCAGCCCAAATTTAAACTCTGTTTCACAGCTATATTGTCTATTAGCTTTTGTCATTTAAAATGCAGAAAAGAAAAAGTAAAATTAAAAAAAACTTACTCGTACTAATGGAAAGTTAAATTAAAGTAACGTTTAGATAGGTTTGCTCATGGTTTGCTTAACGAACTCGGTAGTGTTTTAGTTTTCAAACTGTTAATGAGATTTTTTGTACAAGATGTTCATTATGGCCATATTGGTTTATTACATAACGTAACATTTTTTTTATATCATAAGATAGCAAACAAGCAGATAAGTCTCCTTATGGAAAGAGTCAACCATCAGCTATAGACACCAAAGATGTTAATGGTGCGTTACTATCTTGATGCGAGGTCTTAATGCCTCATGCATACGTTCCTCTGCTATCACCCTCAAAACCGGAACACGACAGTGACAAGCGCTGACTCTATTGCGGCAGCAATAGGTATGGCGGTGGTACCAGACCCGGGCGAGACAATACTGAACTCTACCACCTACTAGCCACGTTGGTAGTGGCTCGCATAGCCAATTAGTCGTCTTTTACGACATGCCTGGCAGAACGGCAGTTGGTCTATTCTTCAAAGGAGCCCGAACCAACACGGGGGACTAACTTGAAGGGGGAGTAACTAGTAATAAGAGCCTTATAACTTAAAAAAAAATGAAGCAGATTTATTACTAACCGGGATTGGACAAGTGCCCAGATGTCGATAGGCCTGCCACCTATCACATTGTGGGACCGAGTTTATTGGGCTACGATTTTTCACAAATCTTGATAAATATAACAAAAAAGAAAAACAAAAAAATTCTTGCTCCCTCGGTTATTTATTAATCTGTATTTTGTAAGAAGTGACAATGCCCGGGCGCTCCTACCGCGCCACCCGCATTCATTCACAGCCACAGAGTAACTACCAGTTCAGAAGCAATAAATATTTTTGTATGGAAAACTCAATTTTTTTAAAACTATTAATCGTAGAACTATTAGTCGTAGAACAAATTTTGTTGGGACTGATTTAGAGAGGCTGCCTGCAAGAGGTGATGCGTTAATTTCAAATAACCCTGTACATATACTCAACACTTTCAATCATCATCACTTGGTGAAATTCCATTTACTGGTTTAAACTAATGTACTATTTTATGGTGCCGAATTAGGTTTAAAAATTACCCTTAGTGTTTTTTTATTTAATCGGTAAATATTATAACTCTGTATTTCTGGGTGTAATACTAACAAACTAAGAAATTGCCTTGAAAGCCATATCCATTTAATCCGTAAATATAAAGGAACGTCTAGTAGGACTTAAATCTTTTATACGCATAGATTTATACACATATGTGTAAACAGAGGAACCGGGTTTTATAGAAAATATGATATAATGCATGTGTTTCGAAGGATAAAAGCGGGATAAATTTTATAACAAGACTCTTTTGTCTTTTAACAAGCTATCATAAGATTTGATTAGCTCGTTACAAAAGAACACAAAGAGAAGTGATACAAAGGAAAACAATTTATGTTAGAGAGTTTTCGAAGCGTTGTAAAACAATTCATATTTTATTAGTAAGTTTTGCAAACGAACTGACAATATTTTTGATCAATTAAAAATAGAATGGTTGCTTTAGGAGAAAACTTATACACGATTTTATCGCGTTATAAATATTTCTACTTAAATTTTATTAAAATAAATGATCCCGAATTTGAGAGACTTATTAGAAGTCAGAGTATGTGGCTACCCGTATGGAGGGATGATAATGCCACATGAATAAGTTTATTCATAACCTGACCCTCAAAACCGGAACACTACAGTGACAAATACTGACGCTATTGCGGCAGGAATATGTAAGGCGGTGATACCAGACCAACGCGAGGCGTTGTAGAACTCTACCATCTAGTAGTCACGAATAATGACATGTTTAGCCAATCGTTCGCTTTCTATGATCTACCTGGCAGAATGCCATGGACTTAATAATTTAAGCCGAATTAGTAAAATATTACTAGGCAATAAGAATGTTCTAATGTTATGATTTCGAATTATATCGCTACTAGCAGTTCCCCGCGACTTCGTTAGCGTGACCCAAAAACATTATTTCTCTTTGCTCAGACGGGTAAAAAAGTAGCCTATAGCCTTTCTCGATAAATAGGCTATCTAACACTGAAAGAATTTTTCAAATCGGACCAGTTGTTCCTGAGATTATTGCGTTCAAACAAACAAACTCTTCAGCTTTATAGTATTAGTATAGATAAGCACGGAATAAATAATAGATAATTACATAGTATCATGTGGTATCAGTAAATCTATCCATCATTACTTAAGAGTATAACCAGCTATGCCCTGAAGCTTGTGGATCTCCTGTGAATACCGCATTTTTTCTAAGTAAAAGACTACTATTTGTGTGTTAAGTTTTTTTCTATATCATATAATATACATATATTCCTCCTGATGGAAACAGACAGCCAACGCCATTAATACATCACATTTATGATGTCTCAAATCTCAATGGTAAGAAAAATCGGTCAAGTGCGAGTTGGACTCGCATACCGAGGGTTCCGGACAAACTTGTAGGTAACTAAACACATCATTGCGTATCCACCACATTGTATCTTTTGATAATTTTTTTTGTGATGTAACTGAAAATTTCCGGTTTTTATTTTTTTTCCTATACATATGCTTTAAGACATTGCTTATTGACAAATTTCATAATTCTAGGTCAACGGGAAGTACCCTATATAGGTTTTGAAACCCTTTTAAAATCGCAAAAAAAAAACGCAAAATATACGACATAAATGGTAATAACTAAGAGAGAGAAATTGTATAATTCGTTCGTTTACAAACGGCGTCGTCAGATTACAAAGATAAAAATGTTTTATAACAAATGCCGCCGCCGTTAACAAATTGTTAAAATTACTTGTCAATGTCAATGGGTAGTTTATTTAGAACTAGAACCTTATCCCGGCTTTTTACATAAAAAAGAAGTAGGTTTGTTAGGTTGCCTTTAGGTCCCACACCCGGTAAAAGGAGCCCCGCCCAACTCCGTCGACCGTCGGCGACCTCGGAGCTGTTAGCTGACATTGACGCAGCTTATGTCATCACCAATTTACCTTCAGCAATTTGTATTGCAAGTTTACGTTTATAAAATGACGACGCCGTTTGTATACGGATGAATTATAGAATTTGCCTGCGACAGATATAAATTTTAACTTAATACCTTTACGCGTTGCTGAGAAAAAAGGTCTTAACAGACTGACAGTCAGACATCGACGCGAAGTAATCCTACAAGGATTCCGTTTTTCCTACCTACCTAAAACCCTTAAAATCACAACTGTAACAAGCACTTATAATATTGTGACAAGAATCAATATGTAAAGTTACCAATGACAATCTAGTATGAGACATCGCAAAACTTTTCTACTCGACATCGATTACCTGTTTACCAAACTTCATACAATTCCGTCTAGCTCTTTTCCTTTGCAAACATCCAAACACATGAACAATCCTATTTATTTAAGCGGAAGTCGCTCGTGTAAAGCCGACATGAGCTTTGGTTTGTAAATAAAGTGAATCCTTAGACAAACTCTGCTTTGAAATTGTTTACATCTACGTAATGTAGTAGCTTGCTTGCGATTTCAGTACAAATATGACAAGATCATCCCATATTATTTATTTTTGACTGAATGCGACGTAATGTCGGGAAACGGGCGTTTCGACATCAGAAGAAAACTACGGGAGCCAATATCGATAATTTATATTACAGCGTAACAGGTTTAACATTCACACAGCAATAACATTACAACATCTAATCAAGCTACTAGCAAATTAATTAATTAATCAATAACATTTAAAAGAAGCTTCTATGCTCTAATACCCAGACAATAACCAATCTGATTATTGTCTAGAACGATCTCTTTGTCATATGTGACGCTATAAGTCAGTAACGGTTCTCTCTTCTCAGCAAGGACAACGATCCCTATACTGAGACACGCGTGTTAGAAGTGCGCAACGTTTTTTTTCCGAAATGACATTAGCGGCTAGCAGGCTAACAGGCTAAAGGGCTGTAACAGCGACGCCGGACTAAGCGGCGATGTCTTTTAAATGGGATTTAGAAGAAATTCCAAATAATAGAAATTATATAGATACGATAATTGTATCAATTTTCGCATAAAAGCATATGAATAGTACATTTGTGTAACAATCAATACCTCACGTAACCATACGTCGTGAGAAATCTCAACGATAAATCCTTCACGTCCGATTTTTTTATATACTTACCTTGAGGGAGAGTAAAAACGTGACTTTGAGTGTTATGTAGGGTGACCCTGTGTTTGTTTTAAGTTGGAAAAGTTCTGAAAGTTGAGATAGTCTACAAAAGATTAACCCAAAAACAAAATTCAGTCAAGTCTTTGAAAGCATTTTGTACTAGAACGAGAATAAAATTCGGTCAATATAACTGAATATTCTATTAAAACATTATGACTTTAATCTTAAAGCTAATATCGAAAATGTAATTTGAAATCAAAAATGTTAACAATGGTGTAGTCACGGATTATTTGGATACGCCTTTCAATGCATTTTCTTCGTTTGTTAGCGTAGCCTTGCATTTATATTCATAAATACAGAGTTATATAACATATATATTCATAAATACAGAGTTATATAACTTACCGATGATATAAAACCACTCACACCACATTCTAAGGGTAATAATTTTTAAACCTTGTCATCTCATTCGGCACGATAAAATAGTACGACATGACTTATTTCTATTTTTTCACGATAAAATATACCTATACCATTTGCTCATATGCGCGGCGACGCGTTCGCTTCGCAATGCCGTGTCTATTCGTATTCATACGGTCTGTGAGTGTAACCAATTTAAAATAATAGAAAAGTACTAAAATTATACGTGTAGGTACATTACATTAATAAAACTAAATATTGCAGATTTTGTTTTCTTCTTTTAGTTCTTGTTCTAGTTCTCATACGACTTAATTTCTAAGAAACGTGTGCTAGCTACCAACACTTATGTATGGTAAAAAACACTTGCGCTCTAAGTATTTTGAAATTTAGGCATAATTGGGATGTTTTCAATATAAATAATATCGTTCTTAATCAGACTTTGGCCATGAACAAATTGACCACGGAAAATGACGTCACCTTCCTAAGCCTACCTCCTTATTACTGTAAAGTTAACCGCATTGAATTTGTTTTCGTATATACAAAAGGATACGTCGCTAGGAAAAATAATACCTTCAATTTGAATGAGATTATAACATTACTAGCTGCTGCGTGCAGCCCGCTGCATTATAAAAGTTTTTGGTGAATCCCGCGGGAATGACTCGTTTTTTCGGGATAAAAAGT
>DWBA01001632.1:0-10288 GCA_018236825.1 Apodemia zela
TTTATATTGTAAATTTAATTAAAGTGTTCTTAAAATTTTGGTTTTTTTTGGAGCCTACGACTGTAGCAAACGTAATTGGCGCAGTCGGTAGGATACTTCGACGTAGCTATTAGAGTACCAAAAATCGTCCTTTTCAAAGCTACGTGCACTATCAAGTGCTTTATCGAAGTTTTAATATCTACGTGAATTACAGTCGTGGACGTACTTAGAAATTAGTGCACCGAGAAAACCAAGAAAGAAGATCTTATGTAAGTACTTTGAATATTTCTATTAGTGTTGCCATCCTATTTCCAAAATTTTCCATCCAAGAAAAATCGGGGAAAAGTCTGTCTCTTTAAGACAGACAAGTAGGACCAACGCGATTGATAGTAATAGAAATTTGAACGAATCAAACTTAGATTCAAGCATAGACACTCAAGAGGTAGGCAGAGACGCAAATTGCTCTGAAATAGATATTAGTTTCGGTTTATTAGATTTTAATTTAAGCTTTAATTCCTCTAACGTAGATAATTTAGTTAAAACAAAAATGGACCCCGACACCATCTACAAGGCTCTCCGCCCAATACCCGAATTTGACGGTAACCCAAATGTCCTTACTAGGTTCATAAGGATATGCGACCAAATAGTTTTAGCATATGTTAAGAACGAGCCGGGTAATGAACTCGCCAACCTTTGCTTGATTAACGGAATTTTAAACAAAATTACTGGTGCAGCGGCTAGGACTATCAACTCTAACGGGATACCAGAAAACTGGTTAGGGATCCGCAATTCTCTTATAAATAACTTTGCCGACCAACGGGACGAAACGGCCCTTTATAACGATCTAGCCATAATTCATCAGGGTAACGATACTCCGCAAGAGTACTACGACAAGTGCCAGAACCTATTCAGTACGATCATGACGTATGTATCTCTGCACGAGTCAGTGGCTACCACCGTGGAAGCCAAGCGCGACCTGTATCGCAAGTTAACTATGCAGGCATACGTCAGGGGTCTTAAAGAACCTCTTGGATCTCGTATCCGGTGTATGAGACCCGAAACCATCGAGAAGGCTCTGGAATTTGTCCAGGAGGAACTTAATATAATGTATCTACAGCGTAGAAACGAAACACCCTCAGACCGCCGCCCACCAATTCTCACGCAACCGACGCCAAAGGTGCCTTACTTAGGGAATAGCTATAACAACGCGACACCAAAGATGATTAACATGCCATCACCCGGTCCGAGCTGGCAAAGACCTATGCCACCCATCCATGGTTCGCAACCGTGGCGTCCTAACCTCTCACACCACGTGCCTCAACGCTTAAACTTTCAACCCTCGCGAACGCAACAGGTGTTCGGAGCACCACCAATGAACTATAATAATAGCGGTTTTAGGGTTCCCCCTAGAAATTTTCAACCCCAAAGTTCAGGCCCCAAGCCTATGAGCGGAGTGAGTCACTTCGTATCGAAACCACTTCCACCAAGAATTCCTGGACATGATTGGCAACGACACGGTAACCCCCCGCCTTCCAACTATTTCAAAACCAGAGAAATAAATTTTAATGAGACTTACGAGGACTATGACTGTTACGACCAGTACTACGACCAATACGAGCACAATGACTATTATAATAATATCAATCCATTTGAATATCAAATTAACCCTCAGCCTTATGACTACCCCTTAGAAAGCCATCCTCAATATCCGGATTCATCCCCCGTACAAAGTATAGAGTCACCCCAACCTTCCACTAGCCAACAGGAGCAGGATTTTACCATAGGCCGCAGAAACCCCGAATTAAAATAGAATTGAATTTACATTCAAAAAAAGAGCTACCGTACATACAGATAACTGATCCACCACTTAAGCTTCTTATAGATACAGGCGCGAACAGATCTTTTATAAGTCCGGAGGCAGTAGATAAGTTTTACCCGCATATAGTTAAGGAGTTCGATCCATTCGAAGTAACGAACTCACAAGTGACCAGTGTCCATGAGCATTCGGTCACAATACCCAGCTTTCCGGAATTCAATGACGGTAGACATATGAAACTATTCATCTACAAGTTTCACAATTATTTTGATGGTCTAATAGGATTAGATCTGCTAGAAAATTGCCAAATAGATTTGAAACATAACATCTTATACACTGAGCACGCAAACTTAACACTTAGACGCTATGAGTGTAGAAAACCAAGTCCAGAGCAACTCATCCCCGCTAATTCATCTCGCCTTCTTAATATTCCAATGCACCACCCTGACTCCGACGTATTTATACCGAATCAAATTTTCTGTAATTGTGTTATACATGAGTGTATTACGACTGTGACCGATGGAACTGGTATCATAGAAATAACGAACACGACAGACAATGACATATATATTTCATTTGAACAACCAATTCAGACAGAAATCTGTAACATCCAGTGCGCGAGTACTCAACAAGACCCAAACCGTATTAAAGACGTACTAGACCGACTTCGAACCGACCACTTAAATAATGAGGAACGAATAAACTTAGAAACGTTATGTGCCCGATACGCTGACGTTTTTTACATCGAAGGTGAACCCCTTACATTCACTAACAAGGTAAAGCATAACATACGGACCCATGACGAAATCCCAGTGTACACCAAGAGCTACCGGTACCCCCATATACACCGACAGGAAGTTAGGGACCAAATATCTAAAATGCTTGAACAAGGAATCATAAGACCATCTGACTCAGCCTGGAGCTCGCCCATCTGGGTAGTCCCTAAAAAGGCAGACGCGTCTGGGAAGCAGAAATGGCGAATCGTAGTTGACTTTAGGAAACTGAACGACAAGACCATTGACGACAAATATCCGATACCCAACATCACAGACGTGTTAGACAAACTTGGTAGGTGCCAGTATTTCACGACCTTGGACCTGGCATCAGGGTTTTACCAGGTAGAAATGAACCCCAATGACATACCTAAGACTGCCTTTAACGTAGAACACGGACACTTCGAATTCCTTCGCATGCCGATGGGTCTGAAAAATTCACCATCTACGTTTCAGCGGGTCATGGATAATGTTCTAAGAGGGCTTCAGAACGAGATATGTTTAGTTTACCTTGATGATATAATTGTGTTCAGTACCTCCCTTCAGGAGCACATGACAAACCTAGAAAAAGTCTTTGACAGATTACGAGAATCCAACTTTAAAATACAAATGGATAAATCCGAATTTTTAAAGTTGGAAACCGCATATCTCGGTCATGTTATTAGTTCAGAAGGCATAAAACCTAATCCCGATAAAATCAGAGCCATTGAAAATTATCCATTACCTAAAACCCCTAAGGAAATTAAACAGTTTTTAGGACTCTTAGGTTACTACAGGAAATTCATACCTGACTTCGCACGTGTGACTAAACCTATGACAAAATGCCTAAAAAAATCAAACAAGATCACCCTAGACTCCGAATATATTAACTGTTTTGAGCGCTGTAAAACTTTGTTAACCAACGACCCTATACTACAGTACCCTGACTTCACGAAAGACTTCATTTTGACGACCGATGCTTCGAACGTAGCCATAGGCGCCATTCTCTCCCAAGGTTCAGTAGGTTCGGACAAACCCATATGCTATGCCTCGCGAACCCTAAACGATAGCGAACTTAACTATAGCACGATCGAAAAAGAACTTCTAGCCATTGTATGGGCTACTAAATATTTTAGACCTTACTTATTCGGCCGTAAATTCAAAATCATTACTGACCACAAACCTCTCCAATGGATAATGAACCTTAAAGAACCTAACTCAAGATTAACCCGATGGCGACTTAAATTAAGCGAGTACGACTATACAATAATATATAAAAAGGGAAAACAAAACACTAATGCAGACGCCCTGTCACGAGTCCAAATTAATAACGAAGAAATCGAATCACTCCTTAAAGAATGCGGTATTGACGTTTCTACCAGACCCGAACCACCAGGTTCTTCAACCGCCACCATTCACACATCCGCCGAGGACCCTATCCTCGAGATACCCATCACTGACGAACCGCTTAATAAATTTCACAGACAAATCTGTTTTACTATAGTAGGTGACATAAAACGACGTACAACAGCGACAAAACCGTTTGACACTCACACACGGACATACATACAAGTATCGGAATCCACGTTAGAGCAAGACGTAGTTAACGCCATTAAAGAGTACGTAAACCCCAAAATCAAGACTGCTCTCAAAATTACACCACCTCTAGGAATGTATTCGATTATACCCATCCTTCAAAAAAACTTTAAGAGCTCTTCTATGAACTTAGTTTTAGCAAAAACTGAGCTAGAAGATGTTAAAGAATACCTCCGACAACAAGAAATAATTAAGCACTACCACGAAGGGAAGACTAATCATAGAGGTATCAATGAGTGTTACTTAGCGTTATCTCGCCGTTACTATTGGCCTAAAATGAAAGATGAAATTTCCAAATACATAAACGAATGCACCATTTGCGGACAGACAAAATACGACCGTAACCCCATCAAACCTAAGTTTAACATTGTGCCCCCAGCTACCAAACCTTTCGAAATAGTTCACATGGATTTATTTACAGCAATGAATGAAAAATATCTGACGTTTGTAGACTCATTTTCAAAGTACGGACAAGCCTATCACTTACGTGACGGTACAGCTGTTAGTATTTTACAAGGACTATTAACTTACTGTACACATCACGGACTACCCTTAACTATAATAACTGACAATGGGACCGAATTCACGAATCAATTATTCTCTGAATTCATACGATTACATAAAGTAAACCATCACAGAACTTTACCGAATTCCCCAAATGACAACGGCATTATTGAGAGATTTCATTCGACCTTACTAGAACATTTGCGGATACTCAGATTGAAACAAAAAGACGAACCGACTGTAAATCAAATGCCTTATGCCATACTAGCTTACAATAGCTCTGTGCATAGCTTCACCAAATGTAGACCACATGACATAGTTAGGGGACATTTTGATCCTAGAGACCCTCTAGACATCGACTTCAGTCAACATCTGATGCAGCAATATATACTTACCCATAGAGACCAAATGAAAACCGTGTACGAACTTATTAACCAATCCACTAGCTTAGACCGTACAAACCTTATGACCAATAGGAATAGGAATAGAGAATCTGAAATGGAATACCAACCCGACCAACAGGTTTTTATAAAAAATCCTTTGGCCACTCGACAGAAACTGGCACCACGTTACACACAAGACACTGTGCTCGCGGACCTTCCTATCCACATATACACTTCTAAAAAGAAAGGTCCTGTGGCCAAATCACGACTCAAGCGTGTACCTAAGACTTAGGCGTTGTTTCAGGTTTCTACTGGCGTTACTCGTCCACCTGACAATGGCGCTTGAAATACGACTTGAGCAACTTGACAGTGGACCCGGACTCCTACCCTTTAAACTGGGACAGACAAAACTTATCACTCAGTTTCATTCCTTTATACAATATATAGACCTTACTGACTTAGAAAATCAACTCGACTCTGTCAGCAATCAACTCGAGTACTTTAGGACAAAACTCGACAATAATACACTACCCATATTCGAACTCCAGATAGACTACCTGACCTCTAAACTTACTAGAATAGCTTCACAGTTAAAAAGCCTAGAACCCAACAGAATAAAGAGAGGCCTAGTAGACGGACTAGGATCCCTTATCAAAAGTATAACCGGAAATTTAGATCACTCAGACGCCGAGAAATATAATTCAGCTATAAAAATTTTAGAAAATAACGAAAATAAATTGGCAACCGAAATTAACAATCACATTTCTCTTAATAAAGAATGGATGTCCCGGTATGCCGACGTCGTAACAAGTATTACCGAAAATCAGGAAAAAATAAATGACACCATTGTTTCAATACTAGATAAGTTTAACTTGTCGGAAGTTAAGTTTGCTAAATTCGCACAACTCCTAGCAATTATCACGGAAAACATAGATGATATATACGTAGAATTAGTTAGGTTAGAAGACGCCTTAGCCTTTATTCGTGCATCAAGCACGCACCATAGTATGTTAAGTATAGATAACTTAAGAAACATGATAAGTAGGCTTAAGCAAATTTATAGCAATAAGGAAGTTTTAGATATTGATCTTAGGGATTACTATAATATAATTAGGCCCGGTAGTTACTTTGTCGATAAACGCATTGTAGTGATTTTCAAAATCCCCATCGTATCACCTAGCAACTTTGAATTATATCACCTTTCAATAGTCCCCAACAGATTACATTAAACCTTTTTACCTCCGTATCCTTTCCTGGCAACCGATGGAAAAACATTCATGTACATGGAGGCTGAATGCCCGAAGTCCGGTCACTACCTTCTATGTGAAACAACCATTAGTCGCCAGCCACGAGAACATCCTGACTGTATCCAAGGCATTATTATAAATCAATCACCAGATAAGTCATGTCGCCCTACGACCATCAGTCTCAGCAGAGAAGCAATGGAGCAACTGGATGATCGGCATTATACCCTTGTATTCCCACAACCTACGAAGGTGGAGTTACAATGTGAACGCCAAGAATTTGTATCACTTAACGGTAGTTACCTCGCCACCTCATCTTACACGGGCGTAGCAAATTAACCAATATTTCAAATTTTTCCTAGTTTAAATTATAATAGACATAAAAATGAACACCTCTTAATGGTATGTTCTTACACAATGTATTAATTTTGCCTAAAGTGCACCTTGCCCGTCACGTTTCTTCTACCCATACTGTTCTTCTTGACTCGCCAAAAAGGCGATTATTACTAAGTCCAAATCAACGATATTGCACACGTCTGTCACCGTCGGATTTTTGCATCAAAATTCGACGTTGACAGACGTGGGAATGTGTCTCCTCGGCAAACCAGGGCATTTTCAACGGAGCTCGCTCGCGGAGGAGCGACCATGCCGCCTGCAGCTGGGCGTGCGCCGACACCAGCGGGGAGCCGCTGTACAGACAGCGTTAGTGCCCTCGGCAACATACAGACCATTCTCTGTGCACGTGAAGCTTGCTCCGCCCTCCGCGAGCATGCTGCCTACAGGTGGGTGTGCGCTGGCCCCAGCGGGGAGCTGCTGTACAGACAGCGTTAGCGCCCTCGGCAACATACGGACCATTCACTGCACGCAAAGCTTGCTCCGCCCACAAAGAAACGTGTTCGAAATAAAACGAAGAGTAACAGAGGTGATAATGTTGTAATAATACTATATACAAATACATATAACACGTTAAATGCGGCCGCCTACTCCTGCTCGTGCGGCGAGAACAGCTTGGCCACCTCGAACAGGTCTTCGAACTTGCCTTGCTGCATCACCTGCCGAGACACATTGATTATATTATTGATGATACACTTGATAGGTAATAATTAGTGAGGACGCGTAGAGCTCTTGATGGCTATAAGCGAACTGTTTTATTATTCTACTTAAAATTATAATGAATGATGCGTGTCGCGTAAAAGGATGATGATGCAGTATGCTACGGTTACACCGTACGGTGCACCTTTGCCATGTCCTGCCTCGTGTCCCCGGACGTGAAGATGCTTTTTTTTGGTAAGTCTGATTAGGCACAAGCAACTTTTTAAAACATGATTTCCTTACTACTTGTGTATGTTTTGTCCTTCGTTTACAAGTACGCACACAACAAAAGAACATAAACATGGCAAACATAGTACTCGTATTTTAAATGTTTTGAGTGGTTTACAGGAGTACAGCTCATACAGTAGGTCTACGTATAGTAGGGAGGAGTCGTCGTGGCATTGCGCTCCGCGTTAGGCGCGGGGTGAAAAAGGAGACTTCGTCAGGCGGCGATAGTATATATGGTGGTGGTGTGGTGTGTGTTTTGTATTGCCGCCGTTATGTGACCTGTGGGACCGGGCTCCGGCGTCAGTCGTGCGCCGCCGTTACCTGTCTGGCGACGTGCATCCTGTTGAACAGGTTCCACAGCAGCACGCCCACCACGCGGCCCTCCTGCAGGTAGAACACCACGCCGCGCCGGTACTCGGAGGGGGCCCCGCCCGCCCCGCCGGGGGCCCCCGCCAGCTGCTGCGCCGCGCCCTCACCGGGGCCCCCCGCAGCCGCCTCTTGCGAGGCCACCGCATCCGCGGAAAACACGCCAACCGTGGGCAGTCGCGAGTCAATTATACCTATGGCCTGTAACAATGAATAGTAGATCGATTGCGCTCAAATTTGCAATAATTATGGACCAGTGAGAAGTCAATGTTACAAATGCGAGCCTCAGTTCTAATGAACATTAACAGTAAATGTTTAATGCAATTTACAGGGTGACTGGCAAAAGATTGGAAGATACGATAGATGTAAATAGTCATAAGTAAACCATAAAAATATAATAAAAAATCTAAATGTGTGCCGGGACACATAGTAGAAGTAGAAGAAATACTTATTTAAAAAAATATTTTTAAAATATGTTAAAAATAAGGGGAATATTGATTCTATAAGGGGAAGGGGGAGTAGTAGAGATAGGGGAGGGGGAAACATTTTTTATTTTTTAATTAAGTTAAAATTCCAGTTTTTCAAATAGCACCATCATTTATTGGAAATAAAATAAAGATTTTGTGTAAAAATGGTTTTTAAAAAAGCGCATGGTCATCTCTAAGCATGTAGTGGACAATAACCTTTGGATGAATAACTTAACATTGTATGCATTATATTATCGATCATTTCCCGGCACTTTCTAGACAGAATAGTATACTCCTGTTGCGGCAACACTGAGGGTCGAGTCACAGATTGATCTACTGTTCAGAAGGCCGGACTCAACGCGGAGTTCGTGTGGTGCCCCAGTCCGAATGTAGCTTGATGATGACGCGACGACAGCACTGCCGCAGCTTTCGAGGTAGAAAGGAACAAGTTATCCAAGGATAAATTGATTACAGGCTAGACCGTATCTAGCGGCTGCGTAATGTTAGCGGTGCGTCGCTATCCGTGGGGGAGGCGTATTAGTGTCACGACTATAAGTTTACCGGCTACCTTACCCTCAATCTAACCAGAACACGACAATAACAAGCATTGACGTTGTTGCGGTGGTAATAGGTAAAGCGGTTCTAACAGGTTCTCCGACTACTGTGTCTAAACGGTCGGTTTGCCTCAAAACTAGTTTGAGATGGCCGATGTGTAGTCCGGTCTTTCTTCTGATAGTGTGACGGTCGCTCGTACCCGAGGGTCGCAGCGCTGGCGGTATGTACGTACACAGTAGTATCTGACGTGGCCGCGGTCGCGCGGTACAATATATTGTAATGACGAAAAGTTAAACAAGTGAAAGGGTCACCTCGTATCCGAGCTGCGGGCCCAGGTCGCTCCAGAACATGCTGAGGTGGTCGTACCGGCGCGGCGCGCGGCGCTCGGCGGCCGCCACCATGTTGTCGCCGGCCAGGCGGCCCGACAGCACGGCGTGGTCGTGGTGCTCCACGCGGCGGCGGCCCAGCGCCGCGTCGTGGTAGGAGGCCACGTCCCCGGCGGCCCACAGCGCGGTGAGCGCCTGCAGCTCGCCGTTGACGAGCACGCCGCCGTCGGCGCCGAGCTCCAGGCCGGCGGCGGCGGCCAGCTCGGTCTCGGGCTCGGCGCCCACGCACTCCACCACGGTGTCGGCGTCCAGCGCGCCGTCGGCCAGCCGCAGCGTGACGCGGTCGGGGCGCAGCTCGGCGGCCCGCAGCGCGGCCCCGGGGCGCAGGCGCACGCCGGCCTCGCGCAGCCGCCGCGCCGCCTCGCGCGCCAGGTACTCGGGCAGCAGCTCCTGCAGCGGCGCCGCCTCGCGGTACACCAGCACCACCTCGCGCCCGCTGCCGCGCACTGCCCACACACCCGCGCGCCGCCATCAGACCACCACTCGTGTTCGGTTTGACATATTTTTACACATCTTAAATATAACAATCCCACATTTCCTAGGCCCCGTGTCGAGTCACGCCTCCTTCACGCGCGCCCCGCCCGCCCCACTACGGAACTCCCGTCGCTCCCGCGCGACTCATACACGACAGACGCATGTCAAGCGCGTCCCAGCGACAGAATTCTGCATCCTCGACATCTCGCCTACACAGCCCACAACACTTTCCGACTTAGCCATGTTTCAGTTTTGAGAACAAAATATTGATCACTTTTATATTACAAATATAAAAGGTCATGTATATGTATGTATGTATGTACGAACCGTATCATCTTTAGTTATTACTATTAGCAGATAATTGGCAGAATTTTTGACGTGACAACGTCTTATAATTCGATGGAGCCGGCTGCACGCACCAAAAAACATGACTCATGCGGCGTTAC
>DWBA01001633.1:0-10288 GCA_018236825.1 Apodemia zela
CGTGACAACTTTTTCGTAAGAATTTTTTCCGCCTAGCCCCCTTTCACAACGCGCGATAAGGAACTTCGTTCCAATGATCATTTAAATTTGAATTGACAAGGATTTTCCGGGTTTGGAAGAGGATATACGGATCAAGATTTCTTGCCTCACAATATCGTAGGGGAGCATCTAGCTAGTGGTCAAAAGGCTTTCTGAGGTTTTATGAGAAAAAATATATGATAGAGTTATGCGAAAAAAATGTTAAGACATCTTCTTCTTTGCATGATTGGGTCTCCGGAATAAGACGACTTAGCACCATTTTTAAGGTTGACTTCTAATAGAGATGATTGAGGAGGAAGCAAAGCAAGTATACTTGGACGGCGATGGCACTCAGATGTCGTTAACTGTCCCAAAATAGGAACATCGAAATTAGGAACAAATTATTTCGGAGTACAAATACCCAAAGTATTTCAGTGAAAAATTAAAAATTTCTCTTAATTGCACTTAGATATCGGTATATCAATGCGTGTGCCTGCAGAAATACCTAACACGGCACCAATGAGGGCCCTTCTATTTTTCCTGTAAATAAATACTGGAATTTCCTTAAAAAGTAAGAAGAAATGCAACTAGTGCTCCAACGATTAGGCGCCGGTATTAAGTCTCATTATGTATGACTAATGACCAAACTTTTTACCAATTGGGCACAAAATACAGTCACGGGCAAGTTATTTTTTCCACAAAAAACTTATTTAGAACAATTCGCTAAAACTGGGATTCTAATCCACAACTTCTACGTCTTACAGAATCAGGTACCGTTACATAATTGAGGCAATATTTTTATTATTATGTAGTTAATTTATGTAGAAAGCTTAGAAAAATTAACATACCAAGTATAGTTACCCTCGATATTGTTAAAAATGTTGGCCAATTGCACTAACCTTGTCTTAGCTTAGGACAAACTTTATAAGCATGCTGTCACTTTCTTTTCATTTAAGACAAAAAATGACAGCATACTATTTAGGAATCTCCTAACTTAAGACAATGTTAGTGCAATGGGCGGTAAGTCAGATAATAAATTATCTGATTTGTTTCCGTATTAGATTAAGCATAATTACACATTTTATGAACGACTACTAGGTGGTAGAGTTCAGCATTCTCTTTCCCGGGTCTGGTACCACCGCCTTACCTATTCCTGGCGCAATAGCGTCAGTACTTGTTACTGTCGTGTTCCTGTTTGGAGGGTGAAGTAGCCGGTGACCTTATGCATGTGGCGTTAAGACCTCGCCACAAGATAGCAACTCACCATTAACATATTTGGTGTCTATAGACGATGGTTGACTCTTTCCTTCAGGAGACCCATCTGCTTGTTTGCTATCTTATGATATAAAAAAAAGACTAAACGCAGTAAAATCAAATGATAGAAAGCAACTTCAGTATTTTCACCTGTTTTTGTTTCAAATTTTTATTACATCGTCCCAATTACCGCGCATTATTGTGCTTAAGATTTGATTGTGGGTTTTAGTGATGAACCATGAACATCGAATCTGGCCCAAGTTAATCATGTCCAATTACAGAAATTGTAAGACATAACCTCTTCACGGTGTATTAGATCATAATGATCCATTTAAATAACGCTAAGGTTCTTAATTTGGCTCTTGATTGAGATCGGTTGGTACCATAAGGTAATATTTTAAAATATAACTCATTTCATTCAAGAAAGTAAATAAAACTTTTACAACAAGATGTAATGTTTAGAAATATAAACGATATAAAAATAAAATCATTCGGAAAGGGCTTTTCAGTTTTTCTGTTAATCATATCTTTTTCTGGGCTGGATGAGTGTCCAATTTGTAGAGATGGACATCTTCATATTACGCTATGGGATAAAATACTATTAGCTTATCGCGGGAGTACTTTCTTGGCATGTGTAATAGAGTACTTTTTACACATAAAGATTTAATAATATATCTGAGAACATATGTTTTGATAACAATAGTAATTATAATAATTTTAAAGCATTGAACCCTAAGCGATGTGTCGAATAAATAGTAACGGTTTCAATTATTTATGATCGTAATATCAATATGCTTTACATTTTAATGGAGACAACATTCAATGAGAGCGCCACCGTCGCGGCGTTCCTTTACCCGTCAACCAGGAACAAATTCTTTCAATCCAATAAAAACTATCGAGATGTAGCTCTTGTAAAATCTTTGAATCATATCGTGTTATGATATGACTTGAATGGATGTATTTCTTATAAAGAATAAAGAGCGGGCTTTATTTTATTAGTGATCAATTATTTCCGCGGTTTTCTTTAAGTTCACTCCATTAATTACGTCTTGTAATTTCATAGTCTAGTGGTGTAGTAGCCATCGGTCTCACTTATCTCAAGAAATCGTTATCAGATCGGTAAAATACGCCGGTGAGGATCAGTCATCCCCCGAATCCATAAACCAATGAAACATAATGAACCAAAACGTTTATTAACATTTGGTTTTTATATCACAGAATAGCATACTATCAGATGACACTCCTGATGAAAAGAGACTCTAGATTTCAAGGATGTTCCACCGTAGATTTCAAGGATGTTTATGATGCGGTGCCGTCCGTGTGGCTAGAATGTAACCCTACAATTAGGTATATGTTTAGAGAGGCTACTTTACCTTCCTAAAAAGACGATATTAACATACACTCTCGCCATTGCGAGAGGAAAAGGTAAGACGGACGGTAAGTACACCTATCCTTACTGTATCTACCTCTCAATGTAACTGGCGTGTTGATATTTATATATTTTATTGAATAATGCGTGTAATGTTAATACATTAAATTCATAAAAATAAATGTTAAACACACTATTCTTGTGACATCCCTACATGATAATATACACACAGGTACATATTATGTATAATATTTTATTTACGGCTAAAGTCTATTTTCGAATTTGAAAGAGATTTTATTATTTATACTATTGTCAAAATTCGACTACAGGACGATTGCTAGCATATAAAAGCATGTAGCGTACTCAGTCACTGATGTACAACTGTCGGTAAAAAGTTGAAAGACACCTAGACAACACTTACTCTATTGGCTCAATCAGATAAAGCTCTCACGCAAGTTTCATTCATTTTAAACATTTATCGGTGCGAAACGGATGTTGTCCGCGAGTTTTAAATAAAAATCTTGATCCGTGGAAACTGCAATACTATTCTCCAGTTAAGATTCTACTAGTTTTATTGCTTTAATCGACTTGTCAAGAACGGTTCTCTTGATGTTCTTAATCGTTTAATCATGGGTTGTTAGCTTAGCTGACGAGTAAAAAATGGCTCTTATCAGGCGACGTTTAATTATTATACTTAAAATTAAATTTATGGAAAAATACACTTATATTCTTTTTAAAATTCTACTTGACAAGGAAATGTCATATTATTTGTGGAACGCTTTTTATTAGTACTTACTTGATTATGGTAACACCACTTTTACTACTCCTGTTACGTCTATTGCATTGCTGATCACAGCTGTTACGATTCGGAGGGTAGAAAAGGTGGAATATAAACGCAAGATTATTTTGTCTTAGTTTCAAATGTAGCAGACGGTGATTTGTTACGAAGATCGCTTAATTTTTTTATATTAATTTGAAAACTCGGTGACCATTTCGAATCAATTAATTATTATCCGAGGTATTATATTCTTTGGCTTACATTTTTATTACTAAATTTAATAATTGTACTACTTCTTGTGTTTTTATACCATTAATTTATAGCTGTTTGAAAAAATAATAATAGAGAATTCAGAGAAGCAATAGCGCCGAGAGACTGAATACATTATATTCAATTTACATGTCAATGTCATATTTCGCAAAGGACTCGTGCGTGTTATTTACTTTAAAATAGACATTTGACTTAATGGTGATGTTCTTTATTATTTTCAAACTTATGTATTAGTGCTAATAAACTACAGTCTCAGTTTAAGAAGAGGATCATCCTATCGCTAGATCTTTAATTCACAAAACTTCCTAATCAAGAAAAATGATAATAAGATAAAATAAAATTAACATAATCGTGATCCAGCTGATAAGTTATCAATATACATCCTCTTGAAGATAAGACTGTAGACTGTTAACTAATAATAGATAATATAAACTTTAGTTTATTGTACCATCAATCTTTTAGGTTGGGCGGTTCCAATTAAATGAGAAGTGAAAAATATTAGATCACTTTAAAATTTATGACAAAAACTAATGAATATACAATTAAATGAACTTAACGCATTACATACTCATAGTCGATAGTAATAATTTCAGTACCAAGATGGTGTCGTGTACTTTTAAATATACTTTGTTTTATTAATTCAAAAATAATAAATATTATTTGCTTGATTCTAATGAAAATAAAATAATAATTTCGCATAAAATATGAAATATTAAGGAGGAGTATTTTTTATTGACTAAAAAATTTTTTATTTCGAAATGCTTACTGATTATAAAATATCTTGCTACCTCAATTTGCTATGTAAAATAGCAAATTATTATCTATACATATAATAAAATCGTAGGAAAGTCAAAACTGTACATTGAAATTTTTTTTAAAAGAATACTTGGGGCGTGATCTACAATCGATATGGAAGCCAAAACTGTAGTTTTTTAGAATGTTTGTCTGTTTGTCTGTATGTGCGTTCGGGCTAAACTCAAAAAGGACTGCATGGATTCACTTCAAATTTTGCATGGATATCTAACAGGTGATAATAGGCTACATATTATCACACTATCACCTACGGAGGAGGAGCTGTGAATCTTTATTTTTCTGAATTAACGCAAACGAAGTTGTAGGCACCAGCTAGTTGAATATAAAAAATAAACATACGAAACGCATATTAAAAGCAGCAAAATACATATTTAATTCATTTAATATACATTAAATTTTTGTGTGAAATTTTATGATAAATGTCCGTCAGACAATATAATTTTGCTCTTAGCAGTTATGCCTTGCGATAAATATGCCTTTGTTTCACGCTTTGCATTCAAATAACATAAAACAAATGCTTCGCTTTATAAAGTTGGTTATATCATATTAAAAATATTGGTTGCTATTCAGAAAATTAAAAAAGATAGCTTACAGCTGTGGGTGTAATTTCTCACGAATTATCTTGTGATCTCAACCATCTAATAAATATTTTGACATAATAATCTGGAAGACGGTGTCGGCGTCCTCTTACCGGAATAAAAAGTGTCAAACTTATTTTTTATTAATCAGGCGATATTATAATTCTTATCTTATGTTTTGGTTATGCAGCTATGTAATGATTTTTTATCCTTTATACTTGTATAATTTAATTAAAGGTAATGTATGTTATAATAATTTAACTATATTTTACAGTTAATAGTCTCAGATAAGTTGTACTGTGGTTTATTACTGGTTATTGATTAAGTTCTATTTCATGGTTAAATTGCTTCAACTGATTTTCTTAGAAACTGTCTGTAAGGATTGAAAACAAGTTTATTCGAGTTTATATAAGATTGTGCTAATGTTAAATTTTTATGGCAATTTCTTAGATTATGATCTTTATAGCTCCTTTTAATTTCGAATGTTTGATGTCTTAAAAGACAAATCAAAAAACTAAGCAGGTAAGACACACTTGCCTAAAGTACAATATAATAAAATAACATTATCGCAAAGTGGCTATGATCTGTCATCTGTCATCCCCGTAATGCTCACAGCATTATTAATACTCCAAGGTGTAAAAATGGAAAATAGAATGTAAACTCCAACTAAAAACTTTTTGCTATTAAATTATTTATTTTCAATCTACGGTTTTATTTTTATTGTTCTGGATAGCTACTTTGTGATTGAAGAAGTTAAATAACTTTCCCTTCTAAATGAAAGTAAAATGTTTTAGACAGTGGGTGTATTTATTTTCTTAGAAAAGGGTGGCATTCCACCGCACGTAATACAATACTCTGTTTCCTGGAGTTTCTGTGTATTGAGGGTCGAAAGTCAGGTTTCTGTTGACATCCGTACAAACACTGATATTTAATTTTCTAACCGTTTTTCGTGGCTACTGGACTTCGGTCTATTAATTAGTTATCGTTGCCATCTACAGTTGATTTACGTGAGTTTTGAATTTTATGGATAACATCTCAAGAAGGGAAACCGGTTGGTGCTAATAAATAAAACCATTGTAAAACTGTACAACTGTTTTTCACATCATTTAAATACACATTTAATTTTTAACCTTAATTCACTTAATTTCTTCATCAGGTCGTGCGACAGTTACCTACTGATTATCTTTTCATTTACCTACTTACTTACTTGCCTCTTGGCTGTAGTTATTGTCTTTTCAATTATCTTTATTTACCCTATGTTATTATTATAATTGTATGCTACGTATTATATTAAAATACATATTGTTAATTTTTTTGATGTCACGCGACGAGAGAAACATCGTTGCGCAAGCACATAATAAGGTCCATTGACACTCATCTTTATGGATATTTTTTCAATGTCAAGGCAAGACAGGCATGCAATTTTATACAAAAAACGGCAAAATCAATAATAGCTGTGTGCACGTGTTGTCGATGGATTATAGATTACGTTGCCGAAGATTTTCTCAGCGTTTCGTGCATCGCGTTGTGTCAGGTATGGGTATAAAACGCATAGAGTGGATCCTTGGTTAACTTGTTCCATAACATCGTCATTTATAATTATTATCCTGAGAATTCATAAAAAATGTTTCTATGATAACACCTGTGAATTATTTTATAGATAAAAGAGCTATGTTAAAAATAATTTCAATTCATATCTCCCCTCTTTTCGTATTTTGGGCCTATATGGCTAAATCCTACGCCACGTCAATGCAGAGTTGTAAATAAAATAAGACCTAAAGAAGATCAAGAGTAGTAAAGCACAAAACGAATGCTTGCGACATGCTGAGCCATTTAATAAGCCACAAGAGAAACCACCAACTTATTAGTCATACCTATTAAAAATCCCCATTAGATGATGAATAATTATATATATTATAAAGTATACGCTTTGTCGATATAGAGAAAAAATCTGTTTGGCAAAAAAATCCAATGATTATTATAACCTGAGTTTCATTCCATAATTTTAATGGTTAAAATTCTATGAACATTTTTCCTATCTAGATGAATTTCTATAGTATCCCACGTGTAATCCAAATATTAGCAACTGCACGCACGTCGGTAACTATGAGTATAGCAGTGACGATATTTTTTTCTAAATAAAATTTGGTTTATCTATCTGGGAAGAGAATCCCCGTGAAAATATTTTTAATAATTAATCAAATAAATATAAACGTATGCTACTCTATGTAAATTGCTGTTCGTATTTTAGTTCCCGAGCTTTACAAAGCAATTCTATACAATTATAACGGCCAAAATTGTAACTGTCCCCAAAAAAACTTGATGTAGTATTCTTCTGAACAAAATCTTACAAAAGCAGGTAATTTTATAAAAAGACGGTATCTATTACGACTACGTAAAAAACAAGCCAGTTATTTTAATCGAGATATAAAGCTCAGATAGTGTAATAAATAGGTCAGCAGAGTACTCCGCGAAATTAATATAATTTAGCTTTCCTCGGCAGGCACTTAGGGATAATTTATTGTTTTTTAATAAACAGATAAAGAACTTAAATGGCATATGACTTGCCAATTTGAGAAGAGGCAAATATCTATAATAAAATTTATACAAAATGAATGATCAATTGAAGATATTATCGTCTTCGAAACTTGATAAAACTAAATTTTAAATTTAATGAAAAAAGCTTGGATATATTGTAGACTAGTTGCTACTTGCGACTTTAGTTGCGTAAAAGATACTCGTATTTTTATATGTTTGAAACTAATAACATTTCGTTCTCAAGAGAGAATAATCTAAAGTTTTTTCATATAATAGGATAACAAACAAGCCGATTAGTCACCTGGTGGAAAGAGAAACTATCAACTATTGAAATCAAAGATGTTATTGCTAATATCCGTGTGGAGGGATGGTAATGTCACATGCATAAGTTTACCAGTTACCTTCAAACGGGAACATAACAGCGACAAGCGCTGACGATATTGTGGCAGGTAAGGCAGTGGTACCAGACAGCGGGTGAGACGTTGACACGATAGTGGTGACACTTTAAGCCAATCGTTTGCCTTTTAAGAATTACCTGCCAAAATAACAGATGGTCTACTCTTCAAAGAGGGCCCGGACCAACATTCGAAAGTAGAGATTAGTACCTATATATGATACTAGCGATCCGCTCCGGCTTCGCACGGATTATAATATGCATGCATTAATTATACATATAAATCTTCCTCTTCAATAAATCTATCTATTGATGAAAACCGCATTAAAATCCGTTGCGTAGTTTAAAAGATCTAAGCGAACATAGAGCAGAAGCGACTCTGTTTTATATTATGTATTAACGTACGGCAGTTTTCCGGGATAAAATATAGCCTATACGGATTCGGAAGAATCCCTCTAAGTAATGGTAAAAGAAATTTTTAAATCGGTCTAGTAATTTTTGAGCCTATTCAATACAAACATACAAAAATACAAAGGTTTCCTCTTTATAATATTGAGTATAGATATAGGCAAAATCAATGCAGAGCTCTACCGCCTAGCAATTTGGATATAAATCTATGGATAATACACAGGCTTAATTTTCAGTCATATTTATGAGCCGCCTAATGTACAATGATAAAATTATTCAAGTGATATCAAGAAAGCTCTGAAACCGGTGTGTTTGTATAATGTATGTACTGGTGTGGTGAATGTAGAGGAAGCAAGGCAAGTTTACCTGAACTGTGACGTATACCTACTCAGTTTTCTTTGCTTAAAATGTACTGGTAAATTACAATTTTTGCGTGAATATCTATTAAGTGCTTAGCATTATAATTTTAATTTAAAACTCGTATATATAGTTGGATTACATCGTTCTTTTATATGTTGTATGCAAAGGGGCGTGTTAACTGTAAATGCAGTACATTGACCTTAATCGCAGGTGTAATCTAGGCGCAGACAATAGAGTCTACTACTTACGAATGTATATTGAAACGGGAAAATAAGGCTTCTGAATTTAGAGTTCCGTATCAAATCTAATAATAAGTTTTCCGTTTCTCATGTTTCTTAGAAAGCTTACATATTCTACCTAGGTGCCTACATATTCTACCTTAATATTACGATGTGGAAATATTTTCAAGTATATCTATATTAAAATATAAATGCGAAAGTTTGGACGTTTGTATGTATGGATGGATGGAAGGATGTTTGTTGCTCAATCACGCCAAAACAACTGAACGGATTTGGATGAAATTTTGCACACAGGTAGACGATGACCTTGAATAGCACATAGGCTACTTTTTATCCCGAAAAAATAAGTTGTTCCCGCGGGAAAAACTTTTATAATGCAGCGGGCTGTACGCTGCAGCTAGTTAATTTTATAAAGAGGAAAAATTTAATTTTTTGTTTGTTTGTTTTTTTTTTGTTATGACTTAATACAAAATCGACTTGACTGGAAGCATTCATAGAAAAAACGACTAAGAGTATTTTTTCTTGCCTATTCGCTATTGTCTAGTGGTAAGTCTCTTTGGCTTAGACCATAACGTCTAGAGTCAATCTCAAAAAGTTTTATCCGCTAGTTTTACATAAGGAGTCAGCTTACATTTTAAGCATCTAAACAAGCCCAGTCGCCTATATCAATCACACGAAGTGTCAGAACATCGAATGATTTACGTGCTCATTCGGGGCACGGGTTGTCCTTCAGCACCTAAAGCTATCGATCCCGGTTATCGAAAACAATTAGTATCTCGTTGGTGAAATACGGCGACGGAAAACACTGCCCATCTCGTTAACCATCAAGGGATCACATGGTGTATTGAAATGGAATGAAAAATGTCTGTTCCTTAAAAGGAACTTGGAAAAACACGTTGAAAAATTACGCTATTGTTTTTATAGATAATCTGGCTCTCCTTTCTTCTTAGACCATCCATTATTCTGCCATGCAGTCCATATTGAAAGGCGACAGATTGGTTAAACGCAGTGGCGGATTTACACATTTGCCGGCAGTAAGCTATTCAAGTTTTGCCACCCCTACTGACCTCTACAAGTGTGACTTCCTAGATTATTTTTACAATCTAAAGATTTAGTTGTTACCTCCCAAACCAGAACAATACAATGTTAAGAATTAAAAAAAATCAAAAGGTATAAAAATTGGATATCCGTAACTAATTGTATATGTGTTTTAGCACTAACCCAGTGCTTGGGAAACTTGAAAAAACTTTAAAAACAACAAAGAAAAAT
>DWBA01001634.1:0-10288 GCA_018236825.1 Apodemia zela
ATAAGATAGCAAACAGGCAGATGGGTCTCCTGATGGAAAAAGTCAACCATCGCCTATAGACACCAAAGATGTTAATGATGCGTTGCCATCTTGTGGCGACGAGGTCTTAATGCCATATGCATAAGTTTGCAATATATTAAATATAAACAAAAACACCAAAATCGAAGACTTCTGTTTAAGATATCAATAAAAGATAAGAGGACAATATATTTTTTGACTGTTAAATTGACTGTGGTCACGAGCGAACATCGGTCATGACCACTCAGCAGAGTTAGCCCGCTCGCGACTATAGTTAATGTAACTTGGCCAAACCGTAAGATACAGGTAAAAACTATTTTTACAAAAAATCTTTTTTTATTTGCAAAAAATGATGGCGCTATTTTAAGAACTGGAATTTATTGTTTTATTTATTTAAAAAATAAAAAACATAGTAATTAACGTCAACATTTTAACTTTTACCATGCTCAGTATGAAATATTTTTTTCATTTTCCTGCTATTTTCTTATTATAAATATTTTTTTTTACATATCAATTATATGAAATACCAGTCAGAGCAGTCCACAAAATGTGGTCGAATCACTTTTAACACACATACGAGTCTTTAACTTTTATTTAATTTATTTTGAAGGTATTGTTTTACAAATATTAGTTAAACACATTAATTTAAAAGTTCATGTTATTAAATTATAAGAAAAATCTTACATTTTCATAGCTCTGTGGCCCAGTCGGTGGTATGAGCCCGTCCCACTGCGAACTGTCCCATGGTTCCGAAAACACCGTTCCGTCATCACTTGCCTGCTCAAAAATGTAGAATGTTAATAACTCCTTTTCAATATTGATCTAACCCCAAACTAAGCACGTAATATAATATTAAAATACTTCTAACTGCATCCTGCAGCCAAACTTATTTTAAAATTGTTGGTGAATCCCACGGGAACAATTTACTTTTTATGGGGTAAAAAGTATTCTATGTGCTATTTCGAGTCATCATCTACCCGTGTGCCAATTTCGATCAAATCGGACTAGTCGTTGTTGCGTGATTGAGTCACAAACATCCAAACATAATATAAACATCCAAGCACACAAACTTTCACATTTATATATGTACGAGTGGGTCAGCTAGTCCCAAGGTGACCCGCCCAGCTTCGCATTATACTTAGCAACAAATCTTCTCTTTTACCTTTCCGAAAAAGAGTACCTAAATATATGATTATATTTTATTAGACGTCCAAATACGATATAATATAATATGACTGGACAAATAACACGAATTGATGTAACCCCAAAGGAAACAAATTATTTGCTTGTGATATGAGTATATGTAAGTCAACGATACTAATACATATAATTACATATACAAATACTGTTATATATTTAATAAACAAAAAAAGCCAGAAATACAACATCTATCACGCAAATGTTTGTCCCTGTCGAGAACCGAACCCTAGCCTTATCTTTTCGTAGTAAGGTTCGCTAAGCACTCGACCAACGGGGCGGTCAACAATAAACACAAAATAAAGCAATCTCACTATAAATAAAATGTGAAACACTTACTTGTTCCGATAAAGGTCTGAGATCATGTACATTATCGTAGCAAGAAGCCCGTGGAGGTGATCGCACTTCCTCAGGCAAAGCGGCAGCTTCTGGATTTAGACGTAGCTCTGGAAACCTAAATAAGAGTTCAATTCAATATGTAAATTTAAAATCGTCCTGTGGCTACAATCGTTTATCTATACATACACATAAACATCGACTATGCTACTCTCTATAATATGCTATATCAAATACTTCTATGCGCACAATATTCTGGTCATAAAGCCAGATAAGCTAAAAAGGAAGCCAATGATTCATTGGCCGACGTATTATTTATTACCCTCGGACTTCATACGAGTATTATTCAGAAAGATGATCTTTGAGACAACTGATTTTTTTTAAAGTAATTATTCAAATATTTGTTTTTACGAAGTGTTTTACTTTTACAAGAGTTATCGTGTATTTTTGTAATAACGAAACATTTTGTTATTAATAATTTACAATAACAATAATTCCAAAGACGTTAAATCTAAATAATTTTGTTAATATAATCTGTATTTCTATTATTAATTCGAAAGTTACAGTGTGTATAGAAATAAAATTCAATTTGTTAATTCAGTTAAATTAAAATTATTTACCTCTTATTCGTAGGTATTATCACCCTTAGTATTATTAGTAATTATTATTATCCCTTATTTTTGTGTTTCAATTTAACATTACTGATAGCTGTATACAAAAATAAATAAAAATGTAATTTTACCGTTGTGCCACAATTTGATGTACAGTAAGGAGCTTTCCACCATCATCTACGCCACTCAGTCGGGTTTCTTGTTCAGCCAGCGACGGAAACGTACCACTCTCACTATTAGAAGTCTCATCGTTTTTATCTTTAACAAAAACAGAACTCTGGCTTAATACCTTGAGCTAAAACATCAACATAATATTTCATTAAAACACATATGTAATTGCCGACACACTCGTGTTCCGAAGAGGTAGGACTAGTGCAACCACGATTAGCCAATATTGTTGCTGTTCAGTAATTATATTAAAATGCACTTGTACTGTTTCATAAAATACTTTTAATTTAGTTTATAACATTTAAATTGAACGCGATAAAGCTGATGCATATGTACAACTCGCACGCATTAACATGACACCTGGCTTGGTACTCGATACTCCCCTCGCTACCCCGCACAGCACCCCACTGTCGCTGTGCGAGAGCAATAGCGATAGCATCTCTGTCACTGTTGTACGTGTATTTGCGCTTTAAAATTGAAAATAAACCTTTTTTATGTCATTTCATGTTAACTCGCGCGAGTTGTACATCACATACTCTTTGGTTTTTATGAAGATGTCAACAACAACAACAACATGGCGTGTAACATGGCGTGACGTAACGCTTGCAGATTTGCGTTTACTGTCACGTGATTTAATGTCTATTTTTGCCTAATTTATGTCTTAAAAATTCTAAATTATTAATTTGTTAATCATTTTCTTTTATAATAAATATTTTCAACCGACGAAAAAAAGGAGGTTATTATGATTAGGCGACTCACTAATGAACTGCCAGCTGGAGTCCACGGCCCAGGTGTGCTCGCCGCGGCCGGCCGGCGGCCTGCCGGCCACGCGCGGCGGCTCCACTGCCTTAATTTTGGGCTTACTTCGAAGCGACACCAAATTGTCTACCGATGTTGATGTATTCGGAGACGATGCTAAAATAAAAATAAAATCATTCGTGGAATAGAAGAATAGACCATCTTCCATTCTGCTACTACCATATACGTGTCACTAACATCATGACTAATAGGTGGTAGAGTTCCGCGAAGCGTTATTACTTAGTGCCGACGTGTTCTGGTTTGGAGGGTAAGGTAGCCGGTCAACTTATGCATATCGCATTACCATCCCATCACACTTAGAGCAGCGTACCTTTAACATCTTTGGTGTCAAAAGTTGATGGTTGATTCTTTCCACCGGGAAAGCCATCTACTTGTTTGCTATGTTCTGATGTTAAAACCGAACTAGTCTTAACTAGTTCGGTTTTAACTTACAGAAGACTTACATTAGTCGCATATGATGTGTAACATCTGAGATTTGGTGGCTAACTCAACCACCGCGCGCGCTCATTGGTAAATTTAAATAGCGAGAAGTCATTGGTCAATTCAAATAGCGCGCACTCATTCATCAATTTAAATAGCGCGCACTCATTGGTCAATTTAAAAAGCGCGCACTCATTGTTCAATTTAAATAGTGCGCACTCATTGGCCAATCTAAATAGTGCGCGCTTCTGCGTCCTGCTACACGTTGCATTTCACGAAATCACTCCCATCTATTGCAGGAAACTTTGGAGTTTGAAGGAAAGCAAGAAAGGTGATACACATCAATGGGTTACCTTTCCACCAGGAGTGTTTCTTGTGCATTTGCTATACTAAACTTTAAAAAGCGTAAGAACTTACGTGACAGCTCCTCAATACTGTGCATATCCCTAAGAGGATAATAAGGATGATTTTGTGTAGGTGGCTCCGAATATCGTTGAGATAGATTTACGCCAACCCTGAGCAGCTTGCGACGTTGAACAGGTTGCAGCTGTGCCTAGAAAACAACACGTATTAAAAACCCTTTAAAGATCATAATTCATAACATACAAACTTTCTCCGTTTTCCCCGTGATGCTCAAAGTCCCTTTTGAAAAATAGACTAGCTACCTTCCTAAGGCTGCTTATAAGGTGAACAAAGAATAAATATGTTACTACCATCTTGTCTACTAGGCGGTAGATTCCTGCAACGACTCGCACAGGTTTGGTACCCACGTGCTTAAATTTTTGCCGCAATAGCATCAGTGCTTGTTAATGTAAGCCAGTAAACTTATGCACGTGGCAATTCAAGCTGCTATATGGATCTATAAAATCTCTGGTACTTGAAGGGTATATCTCTAGTATGTGGTATTATGTGATAATCATCTATAACATAACTTTTTTACCATTCCACTCCCCTACGCTACATTCAAGTCGTCAGATTTTTTAGCTCGCAATTAACCCACCATTCTTTAATTTGACAAGCTTTAGTGTTTCTATGTCACTGTTTGTTTAACCTTTTCTATATTGTAATATTTTCCCCAACATGAAATGAAAATCTTTATATATCCTTTTATTTTTCCTATCATCTAATCAAACGCTCAAGTAAATTCCCATTAAGCATTTCCCCTAATAACGTATGGACTACTAAATGGTAGATTTTCTACGAAAACTCGTCTGACTACCATTGCATTACTTTTCTGTTGCCAAAACGATAGTACTCTTGTTCTAATTTGAATAGTAGCCAGTAAATTTACACTTGTGCCTATTTCATCTCGCCACGTGGATAGAAAGGCATCACATAATTCATAATCATCAAATCATCACTTAACATATCTGAGTTGCAGATAAAACAGACGATTTAGAAATGAGCATTTTTCAATGACCCTGACAAAATAGCAATATACATGCAAAATAAAATGTCACCATCTTTATAACAACAAGAAAATTGTGCTTTATGAATTTCATTATTATTGTTAGTTTTAAATATAAATGGATCATTAAATAAAAAGATGTCAAATAAAATTTTTAATGAATTCAAACTCATGCAAAATGTCAAATTAAATGTCGGAAATCGGAATAAATAATTAAACAGAATTAGTCTATCTGAATGTTACGAAATTACAATTAGTTATTTAGTGTTTTCTTGTCAATAAAATCATAAACAGGATCTTTTCTTTTTTGTTGTCAAAAATAAATCATTTAGAAGGACTCTCTATAAAAGATCTGAAGTTACTACGAAACTTCAAAGTTTTATGTGTATTATTAAAACCTTGTGATTATACGCAAAATAACAGAATTTCAAAGACATGAAAAATAAAGTAAAACTCATTTAATTTAGCCTGTTCATTAGCATTTGAATTGATGTTTCAGATTTAGTGGTATCAAATTCCAACAATCGATCAAGAGGTATTCCGTTCCAGTAAAATGTCGGTTAAAAGAAGTGTTTACTGCAGATTATTTACTTTTCAAAGCAGATTATTATTTACAATAACTGCCATGTACTATCAACACGCGTACAGATTGCCGCAACACAACTTAAAATGTAACATGCAATGAAAGTATTTACTGGCCACATTAGCACAATGTATCGTGAAAGGTAATAACACAATGTAAAAAAAAAAATTATAGTCTGGACGATATGCGCGCGAGAACTGTGCATTTAAGGCCCACGCTACGAGTATTTCGTGATTTGACGGGTTTTTCGGACCAATATAAAGGGACGCAAAATATTTGCTTGTGATATGTGTGTCGTAAGCGATAATAATGCATATGATATGATATATTTAATAAATATCCAGACCCAGATCCAGACTCTGATGGGCCTGTCGGGGTTCGAAAACGAGTCTCCTGTTGACTGGTGTCGTTAGGCGTATACAAGGCACTCGATGAATGGGGCGATTCTTACTAACAATGTTTTTGTAATTGGTCGACAATAGAACTTACGTCATTTAATGCATCAACAGGATCAGCGTAAAAAGGACTCCCAGCTTTTTCTTTTTCAGAATCTTCCTCAGTATCCTTAACAGGCTCTTCTAGTTTCACAGTTTCCATACTTTCAGTCTTATTATTTTCTCTTTGTTTTAGAGCAGCTTCTATTTCCTCTGTTAATTTTTTATTCATATTTAGAGCAATGTTGAGTTTATCGGGTCTTTTTGGCACCACTTCTCCCTTGCTGTTCGTTGTTGCTATTATTTCGGAGGAATCATTAAAACTTTTCTTTAAAGAATTATCAGAAAAATGTTTCTTTTCATTTAAGCTTTCTGTTGAGTTAAGTATTATCATATTTTCTTTCTCTAATATAGATTGATTGCTTTTTGAATTATTGAGTTTTGCTGCAAATAAAATATTATAAATGTTTAATTAGGCTGTACTTATATTAATAATATTAAAATAATACTGATAATAATACTTACGTAATGTATCGGGCAACAGATCCGGCCTTTTGCTTTTCATGAGACCATTATTTACATTATTATCGTTTTCAGATTTTAGAGGTTTAAAAGTAGTACAATTATTGCTTTCAGGTCCCCATATGTCTTCATAATCACTGACTTTATCCATTAAAGAACTTCGATAGTATATTCCAGGTGACTCTAGTATATCTGACTCCTAAAATATGTTTGAATATTAATATTCCATACAGTTGCTAATAAAAGTATAATAAAATTTTTAAAATCGTGATGTAACATCATCAACGAAAAAAATGCGTTTAAGTGTCTCGGCTCATGCTTGCTTTATAAATAACATGCATTTAATTCTAGATCGTGAAGACAGTTATTGATCTAATACAGTACAGTAAAAGCTCTTTATTCGCGGGGTATTGGTTCCGTGAATATGCCGCGAATACAGGAACCGTGAATATAGAATGGTAATTTGTATGGGATTATGGGGGATACGTTCCTAGGCGACAAAATAAATAAACAAATATATAAAAAAACAAACATATAATTAAGTTTCCGACCATATTGATTAAATACATATTATCTTCAGGTTTAGACAATGGATTAGAAAATTTGTTTGGCTCTTACCAAAAGGCAGAACGTCTAATATATGGCAGCATTTAATACAATATACTTTATGTGTGGTACTTTAATAATAATGTTGCCTTCTGTTTGTTTACATTCTTAGAAACACAGCAAATTTTTTTATTAGTCCATTTGCCGATGACGTTGACAAATGATACTTTGTCAACACGTCGGCAAATGCTTTTTATTTATATGTATGTGCCGATTAGATCCGCGAATAAAGAAATCTTTAGCCGCGAATATAGGAGTTGGGTCGCATTTTTTTAATCCGCAAATAGTGAAAACGCGAATGAAGGAAACGCGAATAAAGAGCTTTTACTGTATTAAATAATTTTGTTCGTCTAATCATTTGTACTGTAAGTGTAAATTTCATTAAAAATTACCTACCTGATAATGCCTCGATTCCTTCCGCATAGAATGTTTACTTTTCCTGGATCTACCAGATGGCGTTGTACTTGACGTATTTGTATTAGGAGAAAGCACTTTATCTTTCCCAGAAACAGGAGATAGAATAGATTGGTTAGATGTAGGTGAAAACATGTTTTTGTTAGACACCGGTGAAGTTCTTGAAATGGGTGAAAATACCTCGCTTTTATTTGTTTGACTTAACGGTGAAAACACACCACTCTTAGATGAGATTGTATCGTTTGAGACAGGTGAATTGATTTGACTGGTCGGTGAAAAGATTCCACTAGTTACAGAATTAGTTCCATTAGGTGATACTAGTTGATTAGCAACAAAACTATTATTTGATTTGGATAATGTGTTTACCACAGGATCTACAGACTCTGAAGTGTTTGTTTGAGATGGTAATTCAGTTGGTGATCCAGGATCGGTAGCATTTTGTTCAGCTAACTGCCTTTTAAAGCTGCCGTGTAAACTAGCTGTCATGGTACTGACACATTCTCCCTCGGGTGACAGACGGTGCATCATTTGCTATACAGGAACAGGAATAACATTTAGTGAATATAGATTGTGTATATTGGGGGTGCTACACACAACACCGGATCATTATATTTGCACGAGAAATTTTTAGACACAGTTACTATAAAAATATTGTGGTTTTATTCGGCTCTACTGAACAACTCATTTTAGCTTATTGCGAGTAATTTTGCAACAAATTAAAGTTCTATAAGGAAAATAATTAATTAAAGAAAAATATTGGAATTTAGAGACAGGTCATCGAAGAATAATATAATCTAACATGTTGTCAAATGATTTTGCCCCTCAATGTTTTTCTTTACTTTCGTAGAAAACCCAGACCAACCAAATAGTTTCTTAAACTTTATCGCTCAACCGGGAGAATGATTTCCGATTTTGTGTGTAACACGATTTACAAATATAAATTTGTTACAGATTGTATTGAAGCATTTTGCATTGTACAATATATATTTACAACATGCTGAAGAAGCACTCCATGCAAAGTTTACTTCGAATTTTCTCACCTGCATATCTCCACTAGACTCAGTTAGTTGTTTTGCAACATCCAATATACTGAATCCTTCTGAATTGTTATTAATAGCATTAGATGCAAGCGTTAATTGTAGCCGATCACTTGGTATGTATTCATTTATTTGGTGATTATGAATGTGTGTGTTATTAACACTAAATGTCACTGTAGTGGTAACTGTTATGTTTCCATTTGTAGGTTTGTTAATTGGACTAAAACAGTGAGCTTCAGATTTTGGTGATAAGGAAACTTTAGGGAAGGGTGGTTTGGCCCATCTTGGAGGAGGTGGTGGTGGAGTTGTTTTAGAATTTGTATGAGTAGGGGAATGTTGAGTTGTTGTTGGGAAGGTATGTGGTTGTGTTATATGCGCCTGAAAATATGTTAACCATTAATAAAAATAATAAAATTATATTTTGCATAGCAGATTCTATAAAGTGGTACATACCGTGCTTGACATAAGATTTAAAGTATTAGGTGGAGTGGGTCGCGGGGCTCTGATGAATGTCCCACTCGGTTTTGCCGGCGGAGACGGTGGGGTTCTTCCTTTAAATGTACTGAGACTCTGATTTTGATTAGGTGGGGAGCTTGATGTATCCACGGGAGACATTTTTAAAACTACATTGTTTTCCTTGTCAGAATTTAAAATGTGCTCACGAGAGTTTGTAACCATACCTGGAAAAAGTATAAAAAATACAGGTTTTCCTTCTTGTTGATTCGGACTCCTTTGAAGAATAGCCCCTAAGCTATTCTAATAGGCAATTCGTAAATTGTGAACGATTGGCAAATCATGCCACTAGTCACTACCATTGTGATTCCTAGAATGTAGAAGACTGCAACCTCTCATCCAGGTTTGGTACCACCGCCTTACCTATACCTGCTGCAATAGCGCTAATGCTTGTCTCAGCCGTTTCCCGGTTTATAGAGTAAGGTAACCGGTAAATTTATACATGTGGCATTACGTACCCACCACACCGATTGCAATGCACCATTTACGTGTTTGTGCCGCTAAGCTGTTTCCATCAGGAGAGGCATCAGCTTGTTTGCTATCCTTCGATATAAAAATAATATATTAATGAAATTAAATGAATATTCTTCAATAAATAGTGGATACTTATATTCAATATTATAGGTACTTATATACACTATAGACCACTTCATTTTGGTCCACTTTTATAATATAACATAATAATTTCTAGATCCTTACCATTAATATTGAAGTTACTAAGACTAGATCCTGTATCCGAAGGAGTGACAGCCATTGGCATAACACCGTTTGCTAAGTGAGATGGCGATAATATAGTGCTTGGGTTATTCTTCGGGTTTGCCATAGGATACCCCCAGAACTCCTGGCCAAGGAGAGCAAGAGAACTAAGCTGATGTCGACTCTTCGCCTCTCGAAGTGGCCGTGGTAATTGAAGTTGCACTGGTAACTCATCACTGAAAATTAAATGCATATAACATTAACTTTATTTCACACAACAATAAATATGATTTGATCATCATTTAATTATGATATGGGTGTCATATATCATATACAAATATCTACATAAAATAGATATATAAGCCTCTTCACACAAATGTCTGTTCATGTCGGACATCGAATAATCGATTTTAGATAGATCACCCCGTGTTGGTTCGGGCTCCTTTGAAGAATAGACCAACTGCCCTTCTGCCAGGCATGTCGTAAAAGGCGACTAATTGGCTATG
>DWBA01001635.1:0-10288 GCA_018236825.1 Apodemia zela
AACGCACCATTAACATCTTTGGTGTCTATAGGCGATGGTTAACTCTTTCCATCAGGAGACCCATCTGCTTGTTTGCTCTTATGATATAAAAAAAAATCTTGACCCCGAATTTGAACCCATGACTTTATGATCTTCAGCTAAACAGGCTAACCACTAAATCTACAAGAACCGGGGTATAAAATTGCTCAAACATTTATTAATAGCACGCTTAATATGCAAAAGAGGAAATATTATCGCGACACACCATGCAAGCTTTCATGTTTAGTGATTAGCTTAGGGAAAGTCAACTGCTATAAACTAAACATATCTTTAAGGTATTCAAGCCTGACCCCGAATTTTGATTAAGCGTTAACGAGATTATGCTAAGGGTTAACTAAAACCGTTTCTTAAACTACTAAACAGTTAATAGTGTTTGCTCCAACTTGAAGTTACTTATTTGCTCGCCGGCACTGCCTATGTGAGTTATAGCTAAAGTTTGTTCAGTACTAGCCAACACTTTGTAATTTGAAACCCTTTTATGCAAATCAACGATACAAATCTGTACGAAATTAAACTCTTCAATTCGTGGTGTGTTTCCAAACTGTATAAATAATAAATTCAAGACTTTTATACAAATTTCCAGTTTTAATATTTTCTTATATTATAAGTTAGCAAAATATTTGTCTCCTTGTATATTAAGTGTTCTAGCACTTATCCCATGCTTGGAAAAACTTTAAATACTTAAGAAAGAAAAATTTTGAAACGAAAGGGTTTGAATCTGTAACCTTACCTCTGACAGGCACATTCTAACCAACTGAGCTACCGTCAACTGGTTCAACATGGCGAAATTATTCGTTGCTTTGTGATCGATTTTTAATGTTAATGGCGCTTTGCTATCACTGTGGCAGGGTTTAGCCGTATAACATATGTTTTCCCGCCACTTCAACCTCCAAACCGAACTTAAGTCAAGTTTTTTTCTTAAGTTTAATTATAGCATCAGAATTTGTTATACTTATAATAAGTCGTCGATAAATTTTTTCATACAAATTTTCATCCCATATATCAGCCCTTTAGTGGTTTATTTTTGAGAAAATAGTTGACCTATGTTACACCCTGGATCTTAAATAATCACTTTCGGATTTATAATATTATGGGACATAGCATTTAAACTTTTGGGTTATGAAACGGTTGGTAGACCTCAACTCTACGGTAGTGTCTCTCACCCAAGTTGGTAACACAAGTAGGTTAAGCAGTACAGATTACCGCAACAGCTTTGGTGCTTTTCGCTGAAGCTGTTCCAGTTTATCATCGAGGGAAGTGTTTTATGAACTATGTCATTAAGTACATTCCTTTCACGAAGATTTAAATGCACTGTCAATATTTGTGGTTTACGTAGGCAGTGATAATCATATTCCTACCAGGATCTTTCTGTTTGTTTGCTATTTTATGCCTTAAAAAAATATTCGTCTTTTTTATATCATTACACAGCAAACAATCAGATGGCTCTCCTGATGGAAAGTAAAACCATCGCCTATAGACACCAAAGTTGTTAATGGTGCGCTGCTATCCGTGTGGCGGGATGGCAATGCCATATGCATAAGTCTACTGGTTACTTTACTCTCCAAACACGATGATGTCAACCACTGACGCTTTTGTGGCAGGAATAAGTAAGGCGGTGGTACCAAATACCTGCGCAAAACGTAACGATGGTAGTGACACATATAGTCAATGAGTCACCTCTTACGACCTGCCTGACAAAACGGTTGGTGGTCTATTCTTCAAAGGAGCCTGAACTATTACGGGAGAACAATTCAAAGAGCTACCTTTGATCGATTAGCTTTTACCACTAAAGCTCATTTATTTTTGACCTTAATAAACTTGCGTTATGGTTTTTAACGGTCATAATAGTAAACTAAAAATATATTAAAATTTGACTTGTAGTTTTAGTATACCTTTATAGAAGTCAATGATAAGATAGACAAATCGCTAGGGGCCTACGTAGACAAATAGACGCGCTTAGCAACTACGCAGGGCGCGATACTGTCAGATTACTCTCCCGTAAATTATATAAGAGTCAGTTCATACATTACGGTACGATATCGCTGCGGAACTTCATACACATTTATATTTTATGTAGGTATGTTGCTAAAATACCACTATGTATTGTTCTTGACTATTATTCATAGGTATATCCAGTGGTGCATTAAGCTACTACACATCTCATACGATAACATTGGCTAGCATATCTTAGTACTGTACAAATTGTGACGACTTTCGTTTAATCATTTTCTCCTTTGACAATTCTACTAGCTGAGTCAGTAATCAGACGTTGCATAGCAAACAAGCAGATAAATCTCCTTATTTGCTTGTATGTTATAAAAAATAACAATATGTGATTACTACCTTTCGACCGCCCCGTTGGTCGAGTGGTTAGCGAACCTGACTGCGCTCTCTCTCTCTTCTCAGATCAAAGCTTTCTCAAAATTTTCTCAGATCAAAGCTCCTTGGACCCATCGTAGGGCTAAACAAATTTCGAAAAAGAAACAGAAATCCACCAGGAGTCTAGTTGACTAGATGAACTCTTTCAGTATGACATGTGGTGTGATGGCGGAACGATAATCCAATCTATATAATAATCTAATTTGCTTACTTTGGGGTTAGATCAGTTCGTGTAATTTGTCCCGGAATATTTATTTATTATTTATATTAAAAAGTTCATCAAAACACTCAACGTCTCTGTGAACACTAATGGGCTCTAAACCGTCGCGTCGGTTAGTACGGGACTGTGTAGTCTGCCTTTAAAACTTGGTACACATTTGGGAGCAACTTTGCCCGAGTTCAATTTAGCGAAAGTTAATTCATAATTTAACCTAAAATCTAAGTATGGCACATTAAATAAATTGTAACAGGAATTATGTGTAGCTATATTTCATATAGCGGTTTTTAGTATTTGTACTTGCTCGTTAATAACAGAAATTACATTTGTTTGAACATTCATAATTAATTTTAAGCCGTAAATGTAGTTTATGTTGTTTGAGCATTAGCTATTAACTATTCTGACCACAGAGAGTTGAACCGCGATTAGGAGGAAGTGAGAATATAATGGACACCTCGTTTATCAAAATCAGGCCAATAGAGGGACGCTAAAGTGGAGCTATTTTTTATACCCCCGTAACAAGGCTGTAAAAAATATAATCTCTCATTTGTCGTGTATGTGAAACGTCATGGTTTAAATTGTACACTTTACTGTTGTAATTTCATAATGTGTTATTTGATAAAAATGCACTAGTGTTATTTTTTGCAGTCTTTTTTGTACAATTTATCGATAAGCCATATATATATGTTATATTCTTAATTAAGTATTATAAAATACTCTCTACATTTGGTTATACTATCTATATATCTACAAGTCATGGTGTTTCCAATTCATTAATAATATTATATCCATTCTAATTGAAAAGAGTAATCCACCCAGAAACGATTAGAAAGATTGTTGTAGTAAAAGGATCCACAGGGAGGTGTAGGTACATTTGTTGACTATATGAGACCTGGTAATAAACAGATATAAGAGTAAGTGATAACGGGGAGTATACTATACGAGTAGGTGATGAGTAATAACGTCGCCACTGTGGTGGATGGTGTCATCACAAAAGGATGGAGGAAGGATCTTTCCAGCCAGTAAAAGGGTATTACCAAAGTCCACCTGAGAAGCGTTTTAACTGGTATAATATATTGTTATAAGTATTTGGTAATACTTTATACTTTGTTCTTGTAGTGTTGAAGATTGCTTGACCGCTTTAGTCTTCTAGTGATAATCAATAATCTCGCTGGGATACTATCAGACGGATAAGTTAAAGATTTGGCTACATTATTTAGTCGAAATTAAAGAATATTTTCTCCTAAATTATGAAAACGTAACACTAACAAAGAAGACAATCAAGAAATTAGTGTGAAAAGTAGTATAAGCTCTAAGTTATTAGGCATATCCCAATAACGATCGTATTTTGCACAAACCATTGACAGTACCTTTGGTTCCTATTACTAAATATTCTTCTTGGTATTCAAATATCAATTCAGTATGCTACATACACCCGTATCCGTACCCGTACCTGCATCACGAGCAAATAATATTTTGCTTAGTTCGGGGTCTGATCAATTTGTGTAAGTTTAAAAGAATAAAGCAAAAACCCTTCAGAACTTTAATAAAAAGCTCTAGACCTAAATAAGAATATAGAGAATTAAATTGAATAGGTCAGTCGATATCATTGGACTACATACAAATCCAGAAACACATTCCTCAAAAAAATTTCCCTGCCGGGAATCGAGCCTCGAGCTTCATCGATTGCGTATGTAAAGGTCGCTAACTACTTGATCAACAGGACAGTTACTTTTTATAAATAAAAAAATATTTAAATAAAATACTTTTTGGAAATGAGGGCTATTAAATTACCGCTAAGAAAAATAAATATTAATAGTGAAATAAATCAAAATGCTTTAGCCTCAAACTAGACGATTTACCACTGATATGGGTGAACGATACTAATACATGGAAAAACTTGAGCCTCGTCCTGCTTATATATTCGTCTAAGCCCTTAAATCCTTTAGGTTATCGAGTTGTAAATTACATATATGTATTAGGTGACCCTTTCCGACGTCTCCATTGAATTAATTATAATTTGTCGCACATAAAATATTCAGAAACTATGAGAGCTTTGCTTGAGGGCTTATTTTAGGTCAATTAATAGTTAACAGGTTATATAGGGTTCAATCTAAATATAAAAAAGCAAGACTTTTTATAACAGACGATATTATAATAAGAGTAACAAACTTTTATTAAGCCACTGACTCGCTGCTATTTGAAGTTCTTGATTTCAATCGTTTAATTTTATAGAAAAAATCATCTTTAATATTATTTCAGGGTATTTATGTTTCTGTATTCACCGTTGGTACTTAGTGAAACTGCAAGATATTGATTTTCTTAGAACAGCATACGAATCCTTATTGAACTATTTTTATTTTGTTCACATAGAATCTTATCATTATTTTGCCTCATTTTTAGCGAAAAATTTCCCGATTGCAATATTTCTTTGTGATAGATAGTACTTGCCAAATAATTATTATATTTGTGTATCTGCTGTTCCTGTGTTTTGCTATTATCTTTGCAAGCATACAGTTGTGTTAAATCATAAATAAAATAAACTAAAATCTCTAATAAGCGAAACTGGTAGGCTTTAAGACCACAACCATAGCTATTTCTGCCACAATAGCGTCAGTGCTTGTCGTTATCGTGTTCAGGTTTGGATGGCAATACACCATTAACATCTTCGATGTTCATAAGCGATGGTTGTCTATTTCCGCTAGGAAAGCCATCTGTTTGTTTGCTATTTTATGATGTAAAAATATGATTAAATTATCGTCGAATTGTATTCAATAAGTTACAATCCTACCGTACTTGATGCCTAAAAGAGTTCTGCGAAGGTCCAGCTAGTCAAAAAACGCTACACTTATTTCTTTTTACAAGTTTGTTTCTCTCTATTGTTTTTATTTGTAATGATGCACATGTACACTGGAATGCATTTAATGCAGCAAAATGGAAAATAGCCTTTTCTACTTAAAGCTCATATATTTGAGCGGCCGCATGCTGTGTTTAGGTATTTCTGTCGACCACACGCTAATGTTCACATTATTTTACATTATACAGCTAGATAACGGCATTACAATTAATTTGTTGAAATAATTAATGATTTTCTGTATAACTTGATTTTCTCTATTGACTCTTTCGTGGTCTAGGCGTTAGCCTATTCGACTCAGATCCTGAGGTCCCGGGTTCAATTTCCGGGTCGGACAAAAGTGTTATTGAGTTTTTACGACGTTTTTCCCAATAATCCAAAATCTCAGTAACAGCCCAGTGCTACCATTCTCGTGCTTAGAATGAGCACGCAAAGCCGTGGGTCCCGGTTATCGCTATAAATAGTCGATAATCATTACCTGGTGTAAAACGCGGTGCTGGGGATCACCATTCATCTCGCCAACCGACAATCCGGTGAATCGTGGTGAGCCGGATAATCTATAAACATTCTGATTACTCTGCCAACCCGCAAGGTGATACTTTTTCAAAAAACACTTCAGATTATTTATAAATTCGGAAATCCATAAATCAAAAAGAAGAAAACAATTTAATTTGCAAATTTCTACGAACATTCACATGTGCCGTGCGATGCCACTGAAATGAAAATAAAAGCGGTGTAAAAAACGGAAGAAACTCACCTTAGGCCTGAAAAACAAAGAAGATCCCAGTAGAACAGTTATCCACCCCCGTCCACCACACTTCCTACCACGTCAGTCGCAAGAACAAAGGCACACTGTATACGCCCTTAATGCACTTTTCACATTACAGCCGAAGTACGACTGCATGTCGGTGATCTATGGAGCTTGTAAGCAGTAAGTATTTCTATAATTAACTTCAGCGCGTTCCCACAAGTATTTGGATTAAAGGGGATTTCCAGGGTTTACCTAATACGTGTTACTAAAGAAAGTCTAAAAGTTAACATATGGTTTATGATATTGTTTCACTAGCTGACCCGGCGAACTTCGTACCGCCTAATATCGACAAAATATATTGACATTAATATTTATACGATGCTATCGTCACTCAATTGTTTTGCCTTCGAGGCTGTAAACGATATCTGAGTATGGTCTGATAAAAGGAATTACGAGAATTGGTAGTATATTAATTCAATAATATTGCAGTCATGGCCTTGATCTGATTCTGCAGGATTCCTATTCGAAGATCATCAGCTCTTTCCATGTTTCGCTCTGTAAATGATGCACATAAAGCAGGAAGGTTGTCTGATCATAAAGAAATGTGTCAGGGTTGGTCGAGTGACTAGCAAACCTAGCTACGAATCGGTGGGGCTCGGGTTCGACTCCGATAGGGACAAACATTTCTCCTTTTCTGACTACATACATTGTGCTCGGCAGCTATTTATGATCACGTCATTAATATATATTCTACACTTTTGATCGTCGATACTCGGTGAAACTCCATTTTAAGATAATATTTACCGATTAATACACTTGTACTGTTTCACACTAAGATAGTAGTAATTAGTAGTGTAAGCGAAACCGGTTGGAAATAAATTATTACTATCTTAATGTGAAACAGTACCTACAAGTCTATTAATCGATAAATATTATTATACCTAAAAATTAGTTTTAACTTTTAAGTACAATTTTTTGTCAGAATAAACGGTTTATTTCTTTCTTCTTCTTTCTTTCATTTGTGTGATGAGTATAAATGTTTGTATGGGTTTGGGTGTTTGTTATACTTATTATTTATATGTATTACGTTATTTATATGTATATGTATTTCAATGTATTAGGATTTTTGACTAACAGCCATAGTATAAGCAAATATTTTGCTTAGTTTGGACTTTGGAGTTAAATTGATTTGTGTAATTTGTCCAGCAAGATTATTATAGCGATATTATAATAGCGATATTATTATAGTTATATTATTATAGTTATATTATTATAGCAATATTATTATAATGATATTATTATTATTTAATTATGAACTGATGACCCTAACTCCAAGTTATGTTCATCATAATACTATTGTCATCAGTTCTTGATACGTGTGCTAAATTTTATTCGTAGTTGGGAAAATATTGTTAAAGATGTCATCTTATTACCTCAATGGTATAGCGATACCGGTTTTGATATAAGTCCTGAGTTTAATTTTAAAATACCGGGTAAAACAATTCGTCCTAGATAAATATTTCTAGAAAATATGGCTTACCATAGACTGGACATATTTTTTATGTAATACTAGCTGCACCGTAGAGTCCGCTGCATTATAACAGTTTTTGGTTAATCCCGCGGGAACAACAAATTTTTTCGAGATCAAAACTAGCCTTTGTGCTTTCCAGGTACATCATCTACCTGTGTGCCAAAGTTCATCCAAATCCGTTTGGTAGTTTTTTTTTTGATACATACATCCAAACATTCAAATTTTAGCATTTATAATATTAATATAGAATAATATAGATTATAGCAAACAAGCAGATGGCTATCCTGAAAGAGACAACTATAGCCTAAAGACATCAAAATGCGTTGCTATCCCTGTGGCAGGGTCTATGCCACATGCATAAGCTTTTTGTCCCGATTTTTTTAACTAAAAATATAAAATACCTACTGTTGGCTAGCCGTACGTGGACTAGTGGCACCTCTATGGCACCTTTTTATATTGTATTTTCAAATGCCATTATTTAGCCTTCGATTTCCCTAAAATTTAGCAAATACCTATTTGAAATTGGATAACATCACGTCGCGTCAGCTTCATATTTATGTAACAAGTTGGGTAGCGGCTAACTTGTGACTATTTTAAGCTCTATACTAATAATTCACAACATACCGCACTATATATCTTACTGGGATAAAGTACCGCTAGCGGAACTCTAAGTAAACACTACTAGGTAAACTATTTTAACTAATTAGTTTAAAAATAGGAGGTTTTACGCAAAGCTTGGCGCAGAGGGCGCCATCAGTACAAAACGTAAACAAACCGCTGTCATTGTAATCGTTATACTCGTACGTAAATAGATCTTTGTAGTCAATGTGAAGAGAATATCATCACTACGTTTCAAGCACAGACTAGTAAAGAGAACTAAAATGTTTAAAATATAATAATATGACATTCTACGGCCTATTATAGGTTTATGATTAAAAAAACTGCTTCGAGAACGTGATGCGAGTTTGAAGGGGAAAAGGAACGGTTTCCGCTCCGCTAGTGCTGTACTCTGGCGTGAAAAAAATGCAGTATTATCTCCCATTGGAATTATTGTAAACGATGTGTGAAGTTACATGATAGATGCTTCAGCTAAAAAGGTCATTCATATCTGCGCTAGCCTTAGTTATTTTGGCTTATTTAGTAATTAGTTATTTTCTCTTGTTAGTCCGGGTTCGGGTAACGAATAGGCCATCCATCATTCTGTCGGGCAGTTCGTAAAAGACGAACGCTTGGCTATAAGTGAATTAAAAGTGGCTATAGTTACTACTATCCTACTTTCTCCCCTCCCTCATTCTTTCCTTCCCCTCTTTATAGCTTCACTTTCCTGTCCCTCACACCCTTCTCTCTTCTCCTATTTTTCAGGCCTCTCCCCACCCCCTCTCTCTCTAACCCCGTTTGTTATCCCCTCTCGTTCTTTCAGACAGATGGCCATTTTCTAAAGACTACATAATTTTTCTTTAATTTTTTTATTACAAATTTTTCAATTTTTTTTTAAATATTTCATACAAAAGAAACGAAAATAAAAAATAATATTTAAATTATTATTCATACAAATACTTGCCCCCATTAGGATTCGAACCCTAGTCTCATTGGTTTCATAGTTATGTTTCGATCGTCCAACGAAAGCATGTTGCTGACGCGAATCCATCCCATTTTCCCCTAACAGAATCATCTAACGCAGCTAAAGTAAAGTAAAGTGGTAGTAGTGCAGAGAGAGGTGTAACATTGTTTGTATGTGTGTGTCCGGCAGTCTGCCGTGCAAGCGGCGGCGGTGGAGCTGTCACGCGTGTGGGGCGGAGTGGCGAGCGGCGGCGGGGACGAGTGGTGGAGCGCGCGCGGGCTGGAGGTGGGCGACTGGCACGCGCTGGCCGCCAACACGCTGGTGGAGGCGTTCGCGGCCGACGTGCTGCTGGCGCTGCGGGCCGGGGACGCGCGCGTGCCGCTCGAGCGCGGGCCCGCCGCCGAGCGCCACGCCGCCGCCCCCGCGCCCGCGCCCCCGCCGGACGTGCTGCGCCGCCCCGGTACACACACATACACACACACACACACACGTGGCGTTCGAGCGCGGGCCCCGCCACCAGACGTGCTGCGCTGCCCCGGTACACACACACGCACACAAACATGTGCCGCTCGAGCTCTGGGCCGCCGTAGTATACTTGTATGGAATCGTATGCGTCAATTAACACGACAGCCACGTTCACTGGTCCACCAGTCAAAATATCCGCAAGTTTTCGGCATTAACAGCTTTCCCGGATTATTGAACTCTTTAGTTGACAAGTGGTCTCTTCTCCAGGCGTATGGGAAGAATGGAGCGGGACACCAGCGCCTCGAGTGCCCGCGCCCGCGCTCGACGTGTCCGCCTTCGCGCCGAGAGCGCCGCCCCACCCGCCCGTGCCGCACCCCGCCGCCGTCGCCATAGTGCTGCACAACCGGTCAGTACTAGTCATGGGTAACCAACCAAGATTTCAATAACCTAACCAACTAGCTTTTTAGGATTGAACAACCAGCTATACAACC
>DWBA01001636.1:0-10281 GCA_018236825.1 Apodemia zela
TCACCACTACTCTAGTCACACAGACAGGTAATTACATATTACATGTTCAGAGTGTTTTATTATGTTTTAACATTTTTGGTCAACTATTGCAAGTTTAGATTAAGCACCGTTTTTATTTTACCCTTTACACACATTAATTTTCTCTATTTTCATACAGTGAAAGCTTATTTTTCAGTTGTCTTTCACCTGGGTCCACTGTTTTCAATTACTTTCATATACAAATTAAAAAAACAATATTTAAAAAAAAAGCTATGGTATCTATGAAGATAGCTTTCACTGTTTTAAATTATAAGTAATAATCATTAATTCATAATTTACTTTAAATTTTTAGCACTGTTATAATTGTTATTTTGAATGATGTACTCACACATTAATCCATTTAACTTGGGTACAGGCCTTAGAATCGGAATTATTTAATTTAATAATTATTTTGCAAATATCTTAGGTAATTGTACAAGCTTAACTGAGTTATTTATATTATGTTCCTCTGTGGTGTGTCAGTCACCTCTGTGGTCTAGTGGTCCGGTGTCGGTGTTAACCACATGAGGTCCCGGGTTCGAATCCTGGGATCGATTCCCGGGTCGGACAATTCAAAAAATGTGTTTTTTCAGTTATTTATAAAACAACGTAGCCCGGGATTGGAAACTTGCCACCTATCACATTTTGGGACAAAGTATCTTCGACTAATTGTGGGTGCACAGGTTGTACCTCTGCCTATCTCTTCGGGGATGCGGGCGTGAATATACCTTTTATTTATGTTTTGTGATTTTATATATAGTTTTATCGTAGATTTCTTGATGAAGTTTAAAATGAAAACAGCGAAACGTTGTATTTTTTTTTTTAATTTAGCATTATTATTGTTTGTCCAAGTTCCTGAGATATCTGCAAATTAAATAAACATGGATGAGAGTAACATCAGAGATTTATTAATAAAGTATATTCCCATTATACGCAAAAATATATTATGATTTGTCAACGTATCTACATTAAAATACAATATTAAAAGGAAATTTTGACGAGATTTACTTGATAAAATAAAAATATTGCAATTACACGCCTGATTCTTTAACTAATTTTCCACGAAATGTTCGTATTTAGAGTTAGGAACACTAATGCCTGTGCCCTAACAACTCATTTGTTCTATGTTTTGTGTTGCTCATGCTTCTTGTTTGTCCTTGTTTGCAGTACTTTTGAAAGTACAGAGTATTTGAGCGAAATGAAGTGCACTCTGCAAAGTGTTGAAAGCCGCATGAATATGTTCAGTATGAACAACGTTACCACGCACAGTTCGAAGTGAGTGCCGAGTGAGACTTCTATAATGGTTATGTACAAATGGCTCATAGGTATTATGGAACAAATAGGTTTAAGTAACCAAACTGCCATCAAAATCTTTAAACGTGAATAAAAGACAAGAAAAACATTAAAACATTAAGCATCTTTATCTCGTAGCTGTAACGCTTTTGAAATTTTTTAATTCGTATAAGTTGCGTACCACGAAACAAAGTAAAGTCGAAAATTTTAATATTGACTTGGAGTATTTAAAATTTAAGAGGATTTCTATGCTTTATACTATACTAATTTCTTAATTAATATTGGAATAAATAAAATATTAACATAACGTTGCAACATACATATTATAATAATAATTTTGGAACAACTGCAAAAAGTCTACGTTTGACCTCGGATCTTTAACTATCTTTATGTCAAATTTCATCATCAGTTCAACAGTTAGCCGTAAAAGCGTAACATACATTCGAGTTTATAATATTAGTATGCATAAATTACAATACAATCGTATTTTTTTGTCTTATACGGTTATTATTTGCGATATCGTTTGGATTCCTATTCCTACTCAACAACATGTCTGGAACTGAAATACATTTTAGCAAGGTCTAATTCTGCCCGCGTTAGTTGAAATGACGAAAATACAACAAGAAGTTAAAATGGAGAAAAAAATTCTTAAGCAAATGAAACGGGAAATTGTGTGCTGTTCTTAGGTTATGGAACATAATTACACACTGAAAATTGAAACTAACAGCCGCAATATTTTTCTGCGATTTGATATAATAAAGTAATATTTAAAAATGATTCTATTGTAAATATTTAAAAAAATTGTTTCTTCTTCGTAAAAAACATAACAAAAATATTCTGGACTAGATAACTGGAATAGATGAATATCGCGTGCGTGGTATAATCGCAATGGAACTAGATATAAAAATAAAAATAAATATATAGGCAGACGCGCCTTTTCTTCCTGATTCTGGCAATATATTTAACTTAATTTTAGCGGAGCCAGAATTATGCCACGCTGACCACATTGTGTACACTGCGTACACTGACAGCTGCGCAAAACTAATCACAAGTTTCTATACTTCCACAATGAATTTATTGGAGGCCTCGCGTACGTGACGCGCAACTAGCTGAATTTAAAATTTTAAGAAGATATCCATATCTACATCAAACTTTATTTTAATGTAGACATGAATATTTGGATGGATATGTATTAGAAGTGCTTTTTATTTTAAAATTCTATAATACCTATGAGTTTTCGGTGGTAAAAACACATAACAATTTTTCTTTTCACGTGCACATAGTAATTTAAAACCATATATGTCAGGTGAGTACTAAAAACATTAAAAATGAATTTTATATCTCCGTTCATGATTCTTCCCTCTATGAGAGTGCTATACAATAAAACCCACGCGATTTTTATTAGTATTCCATACTACTTAATATTATTAAGACAGATACAGGAATCTATAAAATATTTATTTGGCTAGTTATATACCGGCCTGGTTGTTGATGAGCGAGGACGTTAATCCTGTTAGACTCAGATCATGCGATACCGGGTTTGATTCTCGGTTCAGGGATCGGAGCCGATCGGTCCCGTGTTCGGGTAAAAATCTTAGTAAAAACCCGAAGTCTAGGGGTGGTGTTTTAACCAGAGAGCTTAATGTGCTGCGTACTAAAAACGCTATACTAAGTAGGAGTCTTATTTCATTTCGTTAACATTAGCTGCAGCGCTAAAATAATAATAAATTGTCCAGGCAATGTCATAACTAAGTAGCGCTGTAGCGTATAATAGCATACACACGCGTCCAAAAAGGGTTGTAACCGCCGTAAATTTCATGGCGCTTACGAGCTTCAACGAGCTATGAAGTAGGTGCAGTTTATGGACTGCACTTCAGTGGGGCACAAGTAATGTGACGCATGTCTAGTTCGTTAGAACATAGAAGTCTTTAGTTTTGACACCCCCCCTGCCTCAAAACTGTTGGTCTTATAAAATTGTAAGGTAAAGAAGCGATTGTTGATACATTTGGGCAAGACAATCACCGTCGGTCAATTGTTGCATCAAGTTAAATCGTTTTGTTCTCTCTTTCGTTTTTGTTCTGACGCTCTGTATGCTCGCAAACCGGCGTGATTATTTTTATGTCCCAGTCTTAATTTATCCTGATCACATAACGCTAAATTATAGTTGATAACATCTGCGATGTCACCAGGCGGCGGATATTCCTTACCACCAGGATAACCGTATGCATGTTTGGTCTTTTCTGTAAAAAAAAAGCTTATTGCTTGTATTATTTCTTTTTAAACTGCAATAATATTAACATATCTATTGGTAATGATTATAGCCGACTGGCCAGTATTACATCCGACGAAAGTGAAACGCCGCCGGAGCTGCCCGTAAAAACGAGACGGAACCGTGCCGATGTGCAACAATGTTTTCCTAACGTTGAAATAAGGTAAGGGATGTCATTTTGGTATTCCAAACCGAATTTATTATTTATTAGTATTTAGTTTTAAAACGCAATAATTATACAATATTGATTATTTTATACAATATTAAATTATACAAAATCCTAATATACGAATAGCATAGTATGCAGCAGAGGCCCATCTAATTCATAACTGGGTAAAGAATCCCAGTTTTATCGCACAACTCTATCAAACGTTTTCTCCAAATCCACAAAACCGCAGAAAACCTGCTGGCCCACAGCCAGATGCTTTACTATGATGTTGCAGAGTGAAAAAACTTGATCCGTACATTCACTACCTAAAACCCCCCTGTACCTCCCACAACATTCCTTTGGACTTTCCTTTCATTCTCCTTTCAGTGATTTTTCCATACACCTTCGATGCTAAGCTGATCAAACTGATGGCTCTATTACTATTGCAGTCTATACGTGAATCTTGAATCTTCGGGCACTGTACCGGTCCTCCACCATGTATAACAGAGGACCCAAAAAGAGTCCCAGACAGCAGAACCACCGAATTAGATCATCACAGCAGTCACCTTATCTATTCCCGCAGCCTTTCTATTTTTCAAACTTTCAATCGACCCTACGACCTCTTGCAAGATAATGTCCTGGTATGCTGCCACCATCGCTGAATCACTTACTGGCCGGAGATGGAGGCAGCTCCCTGAAGAGATTCATACATATCTCCAAAATATTCACAACATCGTTTTAACACACTTTCAGTGTTTGTAAGAATGTCACAATTCTTAGACTTAATCCTTTAATTCATTCTGGAGGGTGCCTAACAACTCCTAAACTTCTTCTCTTTCACGATTTTCTTTCACTAAGGCATTCTTACAACAACGATACAATTCTTTCGTCGTATCTTTCATACCATCATTCGTTTGCAAACACGATACAACTTTCTCCCTATATCAGTTGGTCCTCCTTACCGCTATACTCCATGATTTTGAGCTTGATTGTTTATTCATGCTCATTTCTTCAACAGGAGAAACCCTGCATCATCACTACAAGAAGTTCGACCGCACACGCTCGCCGAGGAAAACCAAAGACCGCCGCCGCTACCGCTCAAGAAAAAACACAGTCAGTATAAACTATTTTCTGATAATCGTTTTAAGGTCTATTTTATGGTTTATTCATTTATATTTATTGACAGTTATTTTATTTTCAGTTTATCTGCGACATAAAGCATATCTTAAAAAAGTAAATTTCTTGATTCCAATATACATATTATTTTTGTCACAAGAAAAACTCTCCTGCCCGCTTAGGATAAACAGCGTGTGATGTGTCGTGCGCGATAAAATAGAGGTTTGATTTGACCAATAGGAATCGTGCTTCACGTCGAATAAACAACGTATACATTCTTCTTATTGGTCAAACCTCTGTTTTATCGATCTCGACATTTATCACACGCTGCTTATCCTAAGCGGGCTGAATTATTAGTTAGAACTTAAAATTATATTACTGACAAGTTTTTACAAATTTAAATAATGAGACAGGGCATTATGAAACTGTTGTAAAAGTAATTTATAAAATTAAACCGACTTCTAATATCTGTCAACTATATCCATATCTCAAAAACTACTGTAACGATGATGATGAAACTTGGACTGTTTACTGAATACACGAGCAAGCACGTGTACTAAATTTTGTAAGTGTATGTATATTTGTATAGTTCACACGAATTTAGGGAACTTAAAGACATACCGAGATAATTCTTATTTATTTAAATCAGGTATATTCCAAGTTTAATTACAATCGGTGTGTAGTTTTTGAGATATGGGTATAGTTGACAGATATTTGAAGTTGTTTTAAGTTTTTTAAATTACTTTTGTTATATTTTGTAATATGAGTGTTATAATTTCTAAATCGTTAAACCTTTGCTTTATATTTTTTATGTTCGAAAAATAGTTTAGTTATGATGTCCACTTGAACACACTTCTCAAATAGTCTGTGTTAATAATGTATGCACTTAAACTACACGTGATATTTCTGTGATTTGACGTGAAAGACAGTATTAACGTAAAGACACTTATGACCAATTGCACTAACCTTGTCTTAGCTTAGGACAGTCTTTATTAGCATGCTTTGTCTTAAATGAAAAGAAAGTGACAGCATGCTAATAAAGATTGTCCTAAGCTAAGACAAGGTTAGTTCAACTAGCTATTATACGTCTATAATATAAGCTAGAACTTAACTTTGTATTAATAATGCAAATGCAATCACACCTACAAGTTAGCGTCAAAACAAAGATCAAAGGAAAAGAAAAGCTAATTTATACCTTGATATATGTATGGCATCGTGGTCGTTTTTGAATTATTGTCACCCTTGCCTTAATCTTATGTTACAATTAACATCAATAAGAGTTATACTCAGCCATTTAAAGCTGGCGTTCAATGACTGTTTATCTGTTCTGCACTATGTGTTCTACAAAACGCTAAATTCACAAAACAGTTTAATTTAACATGTATGATTAGGTAATCGCGTCAAATTTTGTGGTGTAAAATAAATACATTTTCGGTGATAGCAAATATGGTTCACAGTCGTTTTTGTCAATATACAAGTGGAACACTGAAAGAAAGTTCGAATGCCATTTTTTCTTACATGATTAACTTTGTACACATTTGGATTCTAAAAATCTTTTGTGCGTGCTTTGATGCGAATTCCTAATCTATGCAGTGTATACACATAACACATCTTAAGTGAAATCAATGTTTTATTTATTATGCAAGTCAAATTATATGGCATCTGTGTTTATCTTTCTCATAAAAACTTTAATTTTTTCATTTTGTCGATTGTCAGGCTCGTTAAAAATGAAGATTATAAGTGCAAGATTAATTTATAGTGGAATTCGTAATAATTAATTTTAGTTAAAATAAATTAGAATCCTAATACATACTTACAAAACAATAAATAATATTTCCGTAGAATCTAGAAACGTTAAAATTAAGGTTCTGTTAATATCAATGTGAGTCTATCGGGATGTTGGTTTGTAAATCTGTGTTTTCTGTATATATATCGAGGGTGAGCTTAGTTATTGTGGGGCAGGGGTTATAATGGCATGTTTGTCTGTTGTGCCGGTGCGGCTCGGCAGTGTTTCAAAGCGTCGCCTACAGTGGTGAGTGGTTCATGCATGACTCGCGGTAAATAAATAAATGCGCATCATAGTGACCTTAGGGCGGAACTACGAATATTGACATTGATAGTTCGATATGTAATCAACCAGGGCTTTTTACGCTCTTTTACATTTTCTTGAGCTATTTTTTTTGCTTTGTTATTTAGTACTATCACAATTAGCTGTGTTTATAATAATATATTTGTATTGATTTGGTAGATAGCAGGTCTGCGTAAAAAAACAGACCAACCATAACGTACATTACATATACGTTTACTAATAGATCTGTACGTGGAAAAGACGATAGTAAATAATATTTTTAATTAAAATACGTTACTTTTGTCATCAAAGAATAATATTTTATGTAGAAGCGGAACTTCTCTAGAGATGTAGACTTGAAACATTACTTTTATTATCTCTTTTCTACATCTACTCGTGTCTTTAAAATAAAGTAAAAAATAGATTAAACATATGAAATCAGTTCTTAATTAAGTTCATTACTGTTTTAAAATGTACACTGCTAAAAGCGATACAAACTAGTCAATAGAAATATAATGTAGTTTTCATTCTATTTTTGACACAAAGATTATTCTGTTATTAGAACTTTAGTATGTTTCTGTAATGTATATATATTATATAACGACTGATTACAAAATAATGACCGTAGTCGTTGTCAATGTGTAAAAAACCTTATCGCTTTGACTAAAGTAACAATTATTCATAATATTACCATCATTTGTAAATAATTCAAGGGTGTGAATATTAGATAAATGTAGTTCCGCCAAAGTCAGTATTAGAATCTGCAGCTACACTCCAAGAAACAGACCGTTGGAGAACTCTATGTGCTTCCAGCTTTCACGAATTATTGTTACTAAGCTTGCTTATCACAAACGCTTCTTATTGTGTCGGTTAACGAAAACAATGTTTTGCGCCAATTATCACTTCACATGATGAATGTACTTAGCGCTTCATTACGGCCGGCGCCCTTGCTATTTCATTTGTCGGCTTTGAAGCACATGTTTATCTGTTTTTAACTGCAATTTAAATTTAAAAGTTAATAATTGTAAAATCTGTTTCTAATAGTTATGGCCTACATGGAGATGTTTGGGAACTGCAGTCAAAACGTTAACACACATCCGCCGACTAATCCTGAAGCTCCTGCGGACATGTTCCGACATTCGATACACACGTATAATTTGACCAGGTGGGTAACTAATTACATTCTTTATTATAAAATAAATTATGGACCAAATTATTTAAAGCTTTGTTCCTTTCGAAATTTTTTGCCATGGCTTTTTCCTCCTATATACCTACAGTGTGTAAAAAAGCCGATCTGCAAAGGCCTATTTATTGCTATTAAGGCATATTGTTTGGTAGCCTAATACAATCATTTAAATAATTAATGCCTAATGCTTATATTTTGCGGGTATAGATAGATAAATTTTCGCCGATCAAAATAATTAATCTTAAATGATATTATTTCGAATATTTAGTATGGCCACACAAAGAATACACAGACGTGACTACGAGGCCGCGCCCGCTTACTCGTAGAAGTGTTGTACGATTTGAATTTTTCTCTAAATTTTAGCGAAATTGTAGATTAAATTCAAACATTTCAATATACGACAATATTTTTATTTTTATAAATAGAATCATTTCATTATATTTTTGATACTGTCAGCGACATACTTATATGCATGCCCCTTTCAGGTCGGACAGAATTTTTTTACACGCTGTTGTATCACATGTGTACCTATCTTCTTACCAAGTTGGTTGCCGTGCTCCTTCGGTGTGATCTTTGACTGTTAGTTTTATTTAGAGTAAGAACCATTAAAACGATAAGGGTTAAAAATATTAAAATTTCCCTGAGTCACTTCGGCCACTTTTTTGAAGAATATCTGCCATTCTGCCAGACAGTTCATAAAAGTGGAACGCCTGTCAGCTACAACACCTGTCACTACCATTGTGACTAGTAGGTGATAGAGTTCCGCGATGAATTGCCCGGGTATTTGGTACCACCGCCTTACCTATTCCTGCCGCAATAGCGTCAATGCTTGTCTTTTCCGTAGTTCGGTTTGGAAGTTAATGCAGCCGGTAAATTAATGCAAGTGGTTTTAACAACTTGCCACACGGATAGCAACGCACCATTAAGATCAGTGGTGTCTTATTCGACCAGGAGAGCCATCTGCTTATTTGCTATCTCATAATATAATAATAAGTTAATAAAAATAAAAAAGGCCGTTGCTTTCCCTTTGCAGACTTTGATTTGGTTGAAGTATGTACGTCGTTCAAATCATGTCAACGCAGAGAATGCAACGAATTTTTGTTTGTTTGAAATTAATTCCTGATGTATTTATATCTATCAGCCAGAGTATAAATTTCCTCAATTCCATACCGTGCATATTTTTATCGTTCAATACAAAACTATACTTCGGGGTATTTCGGGGTATTGAAATAATATAATTTATAAGTTGGCTAGCTGCCTCAAACATTATTTTTTAATAGCAGATTAATAATTGTATATGTAAAATATTTATGTACCACAAAGATAGTCTTTTTATATTTTAATTTATTCCCTCGTAGTCTAGGGATTGGCGTATTCGGCTCGGATCATTAGGCCACGGGTCTGTTAAAAGTATTATTGAGGTTTGTTCAATGTGTTTCTCGAGAGTGAAAAATAGGGTAGTGATTTAACTCCTGTGCCCTGGATGAGCATGTAACGCTATCGGTCCCGGTTATTGCTTGAAATAGGCGATAACCGTTATCAGTCCCCCAATTCAGGCGTATGGTATGGTATTGAACAAACTATACACGTTCGTTCACTTTGCCTACCACGCAAGGCGAATCTGTTTTTGGCGACTTCATGCGGAATATCTATAGTCTAGACAGTATATGCAACGCGTCAATCCATTTATCTTTAAAAAAACTAAGATTCTGAAATAAATAAATAGTTTAATTGTTATAGTGCTCAACATTCAAGTTCAGTTGGCATAAGCATAGGACACCATCAAGTACAACGGACGATGGCGTCTTCCCTAACAGTTCAGCATCTGAGCACACCACCTTTAAGGTAAGAAAGTTATAAATCTAAATGGCTACGTAATATGTCATTTATTGACGCATAATGGTATGACGAAATGTTTTTAATATACGTCGTACTACGTGGCCTGAAAGCAAAGCCGGTGCAACAACTTAAGCAGATTTTCCTGTATTCTATAGCAACTTGCATTTAGCATCGCGGCGACAACATTATTTTGTTTATAAAAAAACTAGCGACCTGCCCCGGCTTCGCACGAATTATAATATACATGTATTATACATATAAACCATCCTCTATCTATTAAAAAAACCGCATCAAAATCCGTTTGGTAGTTTTAAAGATTTAAGCATACATAGGGAGTTAGGGAC
>DWBA01001637.1:0-10278 GCA_018236825.1 Apodemia zela
TACTTTATTGCACAAAAATAGTACAAAGGCATAACTTAATGCTATTAAGCATTTTCTCACAGTTTACCTTCCGTGATTCTGAGAGAAAAAGCTTGGGTAGTGCATAATACATTAAGTGCGAGCTATTAATAAAACTATACACTAGATATTAACTAATAATACTAGAAATTAATCGTAACTAATCTATTATAAAAATTTACTAAACAAAATAAATTATAAGAGCATTAAGTTAAATAAATAATTCATACATCCTTTAAATAAATACAATTTGACTATATATATAAGTACATAGAGAAAAAATATACATACACCGATACTCCGATACCGATAATATTCATGCCAAATCACAACTTTCTGGTTATAAGCGTCACTGAGATAGACTGCGGATGGACGGACCGACGGATGAACGAACGGAAGGACAGACGGACTAAGCGGACAAAACTTTGGAACCCTATATAAGAATTAAAAGTAGTTAATCTACCAAGTTTGAGTTATCCTCTGTATTGGTCCGGGATCGTTTTGAAGAACAGATGCGGATGCTTTCCTGTTAGGCAGTTTGTAATAGGTGAACGGTTTCCTAAGATTAACACTACCATCGTGACTACTAAAAGTTTTGCAACGTACCAACCGGATAGTACCAAGTACTTTGGTACCGCCTTAATTTTTCCTGACGCATGAGCGTCAGTACTTCTCACTGGTGTATTCCAGATAAAAGGTAAGATAACTATTCAATTTATGTATATGAAATTATCTTCATCGTACAGATAGTGACCTATAATTAACTCTGTTCATAAGGAGAACTATGTGCTTGTTTAAATCTATGTGATATAAAAATCTAGATATTATACTACGTGTATACTAAATTTAATTCAAATCTATAGGTGTTGAGTTGTAAAGGAATAACATACACACAAACACACACACACACACACACACACACACACACACACACATGTGCACGCAAACGCATAGAGACATATACGCAAATTTGACAGAGATTGCATAAAACAAATTTAATTAACGGATGTGTATGTTCTTATTAAAACCTTCGTTAGTGTATTTATTGTTAAATAAAACGAATTCAATAATTAGTGGAAAACATCCATTATTTGTACAAAGTAATTCAAGTTTAATGGAGATGAAAATTATGGCCTGATGCCAAGTTGATAAAACAGCTGATTTTATAGTGATACAGTGGTTACAGCAAATTAGTCCACGCGACAGTTTATCGAAATAGGACATTGCACTTAACACTAAAAAATAAGATAATTTGTATTTTTAAATAAGTATTGTTTTTGTATTTCTATGTGTACAAAAATAATAAATAAATAAAGCAAAATATACATTTTAATAATAACGATACAAAAATAGAATATTTTACTTGTAAGCATCCTTATTTCTAAGCAGAAACTTTTAACCTCAAAACTAATGATCTCTAGCTATGTATTAAGTCTAAAGTTTTTGTCTATTTTGATCTATTCTAAATATTATACAAGTAAGAATACATTTTGTTGTATGTGATTGCTTAAATATTTTTATTTCGTTTTATTCAAATCTATTTTGTCACTGGGTTCCGTATTAAATGTCTGCTCTGTTCTGCTCTCTCTTAGCTCTGTTATTGTCAATGTCACAGTTTTACTATTTTGTATACACAACAACTTTCAAAAAATATTTTTTTACCGTCTTCATTTCACTTGTGGAAAGACATTTATTATCAATCAAAGCTTAATATTTTGTCCGTTCAAAAATTATGATTATTTTTTTCATTTTTACTGTCATCCAAGTCGCCTTGTATAGTACTTCGTTCGCGTGACCAAAAATCATTGCCACCCTTTGCTCAGTTGGGTAAAAAAGTATTCTATGTCACTTCTGGATAATGTGGTTTTCTAAAGGTGAAATGATTTTTAAAATCAGTCCAGTAGTTTTGGAGCCTATTCAATGGAAACAAATAATCGAATCTTTCCTCTTTATAATTTTAGTATAGATAAATAAAGCTTTGAGAAAACTGATACTCAAAAAAAATCACTCAATCCTTATAACACTAACTTAAATCCACAAATATATTCGCTAAAGCATAATCATTTGGATTTTCTAAACCATTTACACTTGGTAACAAAGGAAGGAAGTAATTTAAAAACAAAAGCGAACTAGTTAATATTGCTTTTAAAAATCTTTTAGTTTGTTATCTTTCAAACTTTTTTGATTGTTCTCGTTTTAAGACTAATGAACTGCTAATAAACATGTTTAGAATAGATTCGTGAAGCTCTTCATTCCGCAGAAAGCTGTTATCATTTAAGATTGTAAACCAAAGTATTTTAAGACTGTTCTGAATGTTGGATTTTTAAAATAACCTCGCATTCTTTTGGTATGGTTTCGCAATGACATCTCAATCAATTGTTTATAGCAGTCACAAATACTACATACTTATATTTTTACTAGCTGACCCGGCAAACGTTGTTCTGCCATTATCAATATATATTTTTTTATCTTTTAAACCTTCTCTGGACTTCCACGAACATTTCAAAACCAAAATTAGCCAAATCGGTCCTGCCGCTCCCGAGTTTTAGCGAGACAAACGAACAGCAATTGATTTTTATATTTAAGATTTTATATTTCATCCATATTTTAAAACACGATGTTAACAATATACCACGGATGCGGTAGCTTTAGTTATACAATGAAATTAAAATACATCTTTAATATTTACCCCGTGTTAGTCCGAGCCTCTCTTGAAGAATAGACCATATGCCGTTCTGCCAGGGAATTCTTAAGAGACGAACGATTGACTGTGCTTACTTGACGAGCGTGAATACGACGGAAACGTCGTGGCTACTAGGTGGTAGGGTTCAACATTGTCACGCCCGGCTCTGGTACCACCGCATTACCTATTCCTGCCGCAATAGCGTCATTGTTTGTCACTGTCGTGTTCTGGTTTGGAGGATGAAGTAACCGGTAAACATGTGCATGCGGAATTAAGATCTCGCCACAAGATAGCAACGCATAATTAACATCTTTGGTATCTATAGGCGATGGTTGACTCTTTTCATCAGGAGACCCATCTGCTTGTTTGCTATCTTATGGTATAAAAAAAATTAAATATTTTACAACAACTTGAAAAGATTAAACATTTTTGTAGAAACACCGCCCTGTTGGTCGAGTGGTTAGCGAACCTAACTACGAATCGATGGGGCCCGGGTTCGATTCCCACCAGGGACAAACATTTGTGTGATGATGCATAATGTTTTTATTTCTAGTTTTAGGTGTTTATTAAACATATAAAATTATTTGTATATAAATTAGTATCGTTGGCTAGCACCCACATCACAATCAAATAATTTGCTTACTTTGGGGTTAGATCAATACGTGTAATTTGGCCAGTCATATCTATAATAACCTTTTAATTGCACTGTTAAACAAACAAAGAAATTCGACAATGTAGCTCTTAGTGATGCCGGCACGGTCTTAGAGCTTGAAAATTATGGCTCGAGCCAGTATTACTTCAACTCGTGTTAAGTAAAATAGTGTTCGAATCTCCTGGAGTTGCTTCGATCGCGGAGTAAATCGTGCGTCGAGTGCGTATAAGGTGTGCCTTTGTTTATGCTACTAACGGGGCGGAAAGTGTGATAAACGAGGATGGATAATTGTGCTGCTGAGTTCTTCTTTATTTTCCGAACTTTTGATGAGTTTGTTCCGTTTCTTGTACTGTTTTTTCATTTCAGAGGCATTGCAGAGGTTGCACGTCTACGGAAGTTTTGAAATTAAATTGATGACTTCTTTTAGCAGCTAGTCATTCATAATCTTATATCCCTAATATTGCTGTCTTATCATATGAAGAACCATTTAACAAAGTGATACATTCTTGGGAGTCAAATAAAAAGTCTGCAAAGTAGTGTTCAAATCAACGAGTCCGTTCAATTTACTGTGAGGACGATAGAAGTGGTGAAGCTAATTCGGATATGTTACTCTACGTTGCCGAATGTGAACTCGGCATTACGCCAAGGTTCGCTGAACTGAAAATCGTTTCATTGGATGAGAATGACACAACGCGACGTGATCAACAACGGATTTATTCAAGTTAAACTTACAATGTAATTTTTTGGCGTTTAAGTGATAACAGACTTTTCTAGCTTCCAACAGCTAAAGTCAAACAGACTACGACGGAAATTCAAAGCTTTAAACGGGTAAATATCAAAGGTGAAATAATTTAAATTTGCTATTTTCTGTGAACTGTTTTATGTTACCTTCGCGATACCACTGAAAAGAAAGACGGCGATTTATTAAATGGATAGAAAAACTCACGGAAGGTCCGGACAAAAAAGAAGACCCCAGCGGCACTATTATCCACCTACATCCACCACAATTTTTCCCACGACGGCAGCAAGCACAAAAGCACACAATTTACGCACTCAACGCACATTTCACTTCGAAACCGAAGCATCCTCAGGAGAATGAACATTACCTCACTCATCGCGAGTGTAAGTAATAAATACATAGGGTACATATCATCACACCAACTTCCTTGTGGAAAGACAGGGTGAAATAAATGTCTACCTGTACCTATATCTACCTAATGCAGGACCATTATTATTTACTGAGAAATACCAATTTCTTTGGTATGTTATGATACTCAAACAAGCACTCATTCTATTTTATTTATATTCATAATACACCACACACAGACGCACACACATATTATCATCTTTAACATACCTATACACAATACACACACAACACTAATGGCATATGCATTAGTGGTTTTTGTAAGGGATTAGTGAATTTTTTGTACGGTTTTATTTTATAATGAACTTGGAACATACTATTTTTTAGTATTTATAAAAAAGTTATATGTATTAAAACCAAGAATATTATTAAATTTTCAATATAATTAAGAACAATTGAAATCAAATTCCGATACAAAATAATGAAAAAAAAAATTAAAATAGTTGTTTAGAAAAAAATGTCGCCAGTAAAGTTCTCTGAATACAAGTTTAAATAACTTAAAGACATGAAATGACGATTTATAAAATCCAGTATTACAGCAGTGAAACATTAATTTGTTGGAAAGTTGATCTCTGTGGAGCATTGAAAAGTTTAAAACAAAATTATAAATGTCGTTACTTCGGTCCTGTGGGAAGTATATCTTGAAAATAAATAATATTGAATGAAAAACGACATAACAAATCAAAATATGTTCACTAAATGTTGATTAACGCAAAGATATTAATGTAATACAAATACAAATTTAATCCCGAGTTTAATTTCCAGGTAGGGCGATTCAAAAAAATGAGTTTTTTCAGTTTTTTGATAAAAACAACGTTGTACGGGATTGGATAAGTCATAGACCACACAAATACTAATAGACATGGTGTGGTACGGAAAAAATGTAACCGCTCATAATGAGCAAGTGTATGTACCTAAATGTCAAACGCTTGTAGATGTATTATATCGTGAAAAAAATGTTTTTTTTTTATATCATAAGATAGCAAACAAGCAGATGGGTCTCATGATGGAAAGAGTCAACCATCGCCTATGGACACCAAAGATGTTAATGGTGTGTTGCTATCTTGTGGCGAGGTCTTAATGCCATATGCATAAGTTTACCGGCTACCTCACCCTCCCAACCGGAACACGACAGTGACAAACCCTGACGCTATTGCAGCAGGAATAGCTAAGACGGTGGTACCAGACCAGAGCGAGAGCTGAAGTCTACCACCTAGTAGCAACGTAGTGACTCACATAGCCAATTAGTCGCCTTTTACAACATGCCTGGCAGAACGGCAGCTGTTGGTCTATTCTTCTAGGTAGCCCGAACCAACATAACATTGATATTTTATCGTACCGAATAAGAAGCAAAGGCTTAAAGAAAACCACTGGAGAGATTTTATTTCTTCTGTAAGTATTATAAGTTTGTATTTCCGCGTGTAAACACGACCTAAGAAATTGTCTTGAAAGGCGCATCCAGTTTAATCCGTGGGATAAGTGCCCGGTTGGCGATAGGCTTGTCACCTATCACAATGTGATAGTCGACAAGCCTAAAGCCGGCAAGCTGTCGTATCTTCGGCTAATTGTGGGTGCCCTCGCCGATTGTTAAATAATTTAAATGTGAATAACTCATTAAAGAAGATTGATAAAATCGGCCTAAAAACCCATAAGAGTATAACTTGAATCGAAATTTTAAATAAAATAAAAAATTGTTGGTCCGGGCCCTCTTTGATGAACAGACCAGTCACCTGTCCTGTGTTAACAATTACAATTTTTACTTTTCATGTTCAGCTCTGACAAACACAGGATAAAGATGCCCGATGAAGGCTCAATTTCGAGCCGAAACGTCGCAGAAATAATCATGTATTAATACGAGTATTAATATTCAGAAATAAATTGTCCACATTCTATATGACTTTTAATTATAATTGAGATGGACGCTACATATAATAATAATTAAAAATAAATTTTTCCGAGTATGCCTTTCGATTTTCGACATGAAAATAGGAAGAAATAATGCTTTGTTGTTGTTTATCAGTAATAACTACACACAAAATTGAATTCTCTACTCCGATGAGGTCGGCTGTCGTCGTAAGTACCCCCATATTATTTTTTACGACCTAAAGAAAATGGTTTATATTTTCGCCGCATCGTACATCGTGCCTCAATTGCCTTTGATCTGTTTATGATCAGGGACTCTGGTGTAGGCATTTACGGTAACACAAAGGAATAACAGGAATATATGGGGGCAGTTATCTTTGATAATATACTTACGGAAAATTTTGTGTATAAAAAAGGTATTGTAGCGGTCAAGCAATAAACAAACGCTACAAGGAAAAATAATAAAAAAAAATATATATATTTTTTTATATCATAAGATAGCAAACAGGCAGATGGGTCTCCTGGTGGAAAGAGTCAACCAAAGATGTTAATGGTGCGTTGCTATCTTGTGTAAAGTAATGTATCATGTCGTCTTTGAATTATCTATTTCTGCAAAGTAACGCCATAACCCGTAAAAATCTGTTCTCATAATTGTTCTCGTAATCTTCACAGATTTCCTTGATCCCATCCCTAAATAAATACATTAATACACAATACACAACCATATCTGTGAAGGGCTACGCAGAGGTGTAAATAAGTTATCCACGTTTAGCCAACGTTGTATAAAAAATAAACAAGTTACATACATATGTTTACCAACTACCTTACCCTCCAAACCAGAACACGACAATGACAAGGACTGACGCTATAGCGGCTGGAACAGGTAAGGCGGTGGTACCAGACCCGGACGACATAAATGGTAATCCCATATGGATTAACCAAACAATTTTATAATGCAGCGGGCTGCTAGCTGCAGTAAGTATTTCATGTCCCCCAACCATCTACCACCTAGCTCATGTACCATTATTTTCCTATAAACGATATTTTTCCACTTTGTTTTATCGTAATCAATATGTATAGATACGCCAAATAACAGCTTTGTAGTACTAAGAGTATTGAGCTAAGCCGTGAACAAACAGACGCAAGGACATAACAAAACTATAATTGTTCCTTGTTGACTATAAAATCTAAACATTTTCGTTAAGCTCCTTTGGGTTTTTGCCGGGTAACCGTCGTCTGTAATCACTAAATATGTTACTTTTTAGGGTTCCGACGTAAACTTGGAACCCTTATAGTTTCACTTAGTCCGTCCGTCCGTCCGTCCGCAATCTAGCTCAGAGACCCTTACTACTAGAAAATTGTGATTTGGCATAAATAGTTAAATTAATCATAGCAATAAAGTGACAAAATAAAATCTAGAAAAATATTTTTTAGGGTAGCTCCTATACATGTAAAGTGGGTATGCTATTTTTTCTTCTCGCGTACCCCATGATGTGAGGTATCGTTGGATAAGTTTTCAAAAAATATTGTATGTTTGCAAACACAAATTTTCGATTTAGGTATTCGTTTGTGAAATATTAAGCTTTTAAGTGCTAATTTTTGTTAGAGTCAAGTGTCTCGACCCCCCCTACTACCTACTAAGCGGTTGGTTTTGGAGGTGGGAAAAATTCATGGTAGTAGTAAATATAATGAAATTAAAAGGAAAACTATCACGGCTTAGTAGGCTTTACAAGTTTTTGAGTAGTCTGCATTATTGTGATGGGCAACTTCGGAACCCTACATAGCGCGTGGCCCGACATGCACTTTGACAATTCATATATTATCGCCTCTGTGGTCTAGTGGTCCGGTGTCGGAATTGAGCACACGAGGTCCCGGGTTCGATTCCCGGGTCGGGCAATAAAAAAATTAGTTTTTTCAGTTTTCTGATAAAATCAACGTTGCCCGGGATTGGAAAAGTGCCTGATTAGCGATAGGCTAGCCACCTATCACATTGTGGGACCGAGTATCTTCGGTTAATCGTGGGTGCACTGATTGTACCTCTGCCTACCTCTTCGGGGATACGGGCGTGAAGATACTTTTTTTTAGTTTAGATAATTTTTACCTCTATATTGATAATGCTTGTCACTGTTTAAAGGCTGAAGATTCTAGGACAGAGTATTAATCAGACAAAATTACCATTAAATCTCTCTGCCATGCGTATAACAACGCACCATCACCATCTTTGGTGTTTGTAAGTGACGATTATCTAGATAGATTTCCTAGAAGAGCCGTCTGCGTATTTGTTTCTCTGTTGTAAAATATTTTAATATAATATATAGGATGCTCAAGATTTCATTTGCGTGACCCATAATCACTTTTTATTGCTCCGTTGGAAAAAAATTAGCCTATCTTACTTTGGATAATGCAGCTTTCTAATGGTAAAATAATGTTTAAGATCGGTATAATAGTTTTTAAGTTTATCTATTACAAACGAACAACCAATCAAACTTTTCCTGTTTATAATATTTGTGTAAATTTATTGTAATTTTTCACAAATAATTAATTAGTGTAGAAAAGTAATATAATTCTAGTATATCATAATACAAAATAAGCGATCGTTTAACAATGAGTGTTGGTAGGTTCTGTAATAAATGGTGTAGAAGTCATTCGGACAGTTTTAATATCATATTATTAGTAGTACTTTAACAGAATATCGTGCAAGGACAGACAAATAATCATTACGGAAAAGGCATTTTTTTATCGTAGTGGGTTTATTGATTGGTCCTTGGATCCTTTAAGGGAAAAAGTACGTAAGTATAATTAATGTTCTGTGTTGGTAGCAGGTAATTCATAAGAAAACCGTATAAAAACGCATATAATTTGTAAATATTACATGCGTTTTAATACTTTCTGTTGTACACGAAGAAGATTCATGATAAATATAATTTTCGAAATCATATTTTATATGTAAAACCGCCGCTGATGGTTCTTTGACTACATATTAATAATCTTTCCGCAGATTTTACGATAAATGTGCAAAGGAGTCGCCTTCGCTTCCACATTCAAAAACAAATCTAGGAATAGATACTCCATAATTAGAAATACACATGATTAAAGCTGAACATGCTAATTACTAGAACATAAAGAAGTCTACATAAAAATAGTACATATTTTATGCACACTACACAATTTGTTTATTGTGATGTATAGGTACGAGCGTTTTTAGTGAGTCCAAAATTTTTACTCCTTACGACTAGGGTTATCTAGGCTAGGAAATAGTGCTAAACATTTTACAAATGTTATATTAATTAGATAAGATAAGTTTTCAAACTGCAATAAATACTAAATAATACTTGCAAAAGAGTGTCACCTGACCTCAACAAAATAAAGCTGCACCATAGAGTGTAACATAAATAAAGAGCGAGAAATGCAAGTACGAATATAAATAAAATAATCAATGGCTACATGTATTAAAGAAACTTCTAGAAAGACATTTCTAGAAATCGATTATTAGATAAAACATGTATAAAGTACTATATATATATATTTTTTTAAATTTATTTATTTATCTCTCGTCACAACGGGTTTTTATTTATAAAAAATTGTAAGGAATTAATACCTATTAGTGTGTGAGAGATTGGTGCCTGTGATACAGGTCGCCAGGTCCTTACTTCGAGGTTTGAATTAAGGAGCGAGAAATGCAAGTACGAATATAGATATAATAATCAATAATCTATATAATATAATAAAATAATCAATGGCTACACGTATTAAAGAAGCTTTTTTTTTCTAGAGTAACACATTTCTAGAAATCGATTATTAGATAAAATATACATGATAAAGTACTATATTTAATATGATTACCCACTAAATTAATTAAAAAATACGGCGTTTCTCAATGCTTATATAAAAGACAGAGGAACAACTTTGTGAGTG
>DWBA01001638.1:0-10276 GCA_018236825.1 Apodemia zela
CTGAACTCTACCACCTAGTAGCCACGATGGTAGTGACTCACATAGCCAATTAGTCGCCTTTTACTATATGCCTGGCAGAACGGCAGTTGGTCTATTCTTCAAAGGAGCCCGAACCAACACGGGGTTTATTGTTTATTGGCTTCCCTAAAGTTAGTCAATAACAGTCAGGAGAATCGACCACAGGTTTGTTATCCTTTATCATTTGTAAAACTAAATTAAGCGTTATATTTATTACCAAGTAATATAATACATATGTACATTGTACATACACAACACCTGCTAATGAAAAAGTACGAGAACGAATGGGTACGTACGTCAATTACGAGACACAAAACTGAGTACCTACAGTGTACACAAGGGACACGATATTGCTGTCTGGAGCCTCGTAATGAATATAATATTCTATACATACTAGTGGCTCCTTCTAACAACTTTCATTAAAACGAAAAGCTAGCCATTACTTCATAAAATTTGTTGTTTTACCCTAAAACTCTGGCATTCTACTAATATAATAAATGTGAAAGTTTGTGTATTTGCAAGTTTCGTTGTTTGTTGGTAGGTCGCGCAAAATTTGGCACACATGTAAACTACATGATGGACAACTAAATGGGATACTTTTTATCCCAAAAAAAATTCGGTGACATGGTGGAAAGTGTGTCATTTTTGTTAATAAAGTGTGTGCTGATTCCGAAACCGTACCGAACATATCTGCCACACAATATCTATTTTGTACTTTTTTATAAATAAATTTCAGTAGTCTAAAAACATTTCTATTTAAAAAAATACAAAATTAATATAATAGATTTTGTGTTACACATACAAATATAATGTCAAATATATTTTTTACCGGCAGCCCCACAATTTGGTTTGGAGGGTAAGGAAGCCGGTAAACTTATGCATGTGGCACTAAGACCTCGCTACAAGGATAGCAACCATAATTAACATCTTTGGTGTTTATAGCGATGGTTGTCTCTTTCCATCAGGAGAACCATTTGGCTGTTTGCTATCTTATGAAAAACCAACCGGAACACGACTGTAATAAAAACTGACACTATTAATAACAACAAGAAAGTTACCAAACACAATCGAGACGCTGTGGAACTGTATCAAGTAGTTATGCCAAATAGAAGATATACATGAAAACGAATGACCCTGCATTTTCAGATGCTGGATATCGGTCAAAGGGAACGTAAATAAAACAAAACAGGCAAATCGTGATTCAGAAAAAAGGCTTCGTCTGCGTAGTTGAAGTAAACTTAATTACATTATTTACATTAGACCTTTCACGAACTTTTAATATGTAATACGAAAGTAATCAACATCAATCAGTACTTTCTAGAATCTATATTCCAGATAATAGATTGCATGCTCTAGTTGTTGCTCATTCAGTTGAGGTTATGTGGTCCCGGGTTCAATCCCCGGTTTGGATAAATTGATTTCACAGAAACCGCCTGTGACGAACTGGGCGATCTTAATCTACTGCAGAAGTGAAGCAACGTTCGGTGCAGTCATATCTAAGATGTGTGAGCGTTAGAATTATTAGAGCGTTCAAAATAGCAAATTGTTCTTCGAGTGGCGCACGACATTATGAGCCCTGTAATTATGTTTAATGTTTAACTGTGGATAAATCAAGTTTTTGTTTAAACTATTTATCCTTCAATTATTTGAAGAGTTTATTCAATCTTAGTTGTCAAGGAGTACCTACCTCTACTAAACAGCTATGCTTGATCCAGTCGAAACACTCAAAGAAGTTAAGTCATCATTTCCTACGTTGTATTTATCCTAGGCGAATCTACATTTTGCATTCGTAATTGATATCAAGCCAACCTGATAACAGCAGGAGAATTTCTTGAACCAATTACGCTCCGGCTAAAAGGTTTGGAATTCTGAAGATAATCTGATAACTAGCACATCTCCATTGACTTACATTCATCGAAGAAGAGCACACCAGTCAAGATAAAATTAAATAAGGGACAGACCGCTCTGTCTGTTCTGAACCGAACGACGTTCCATTTTACAACGATTCATCAGTTTGTCGATTGGTGTGAAGTGTGGAAATATATTCGACATGGCTGCGTTTTGCCGAACTGATCAAGTTCGCTTGTTTCTTGCTATAATATGGTACGACAGTTTCACGTGCTCATCCGAGGCACGCTAGTGTTAACACGACCCGAACATACTCTTAACGCTTATGAGATTTTCAATTTTGATAACAGCCCCGAAAAAAGATTTTGAATAAAAAGGTAGCCTATATTTGACCCCGGATCTTTTATTATCTCCATGTGAACTTTCATCAAAATTGATTCAGCGGTTTAGTCGTGAAAGCGTAACGGACAAACAGACAGATAGACAGAATTTCGTATTTATAATATTAGTATGGATATAGAAGTATGGATTTACATGTGTATTAAAACACGGGACTACCTTGCTTTTATCAACATTACAAAAAAAAAACACAAACAAAATTTTCAGCGTTACGAACACAGTTAAGCCGCACGTGGTCAGTGTGACAGAAAAGGGATGTTTCGCACATTAGGATCCTTTCTCAAAATTGCTGCCTTCTGTTTCCGACCCTTGATCCAATTATGTAGCTAGAATCTCCTAAAATACGTGATAAGGTAAGGCTATATTCCAAATGATTATTTTCAACTTACACTGTTTTACAATTCACACACTATATATCATATTATGTTACTTATAAAATAACTAAACGGTTTCAAGTATAATTACATCAATAAGGTTCAGGAGCGGATACAGGATTTGGTTCAGGGCATCGTAGTTATAATCTTAGCTCATTTCACCTTCTTAATCTTCTTGAAAAATAAGAAATCAAAAATTCGATTCCGGGTACCTCAGCGTACCGACAACTCAGATTGCATCCATTATCGTCGTCGTCCCTGGATCCGCGCCTGCTAAAGCTAGCTGTAAAAGCACCTAATTTAAAATTACAATGTCTAACTTTTTTTTTAAATCAACCTCTAAAGGGCAGAAAAAGGGGATGGAAATGTATTCGAAAAACTACATCGACATGTTAATATAGGCGCGGGCAAAGCTACGCGTGTCAGCTAGTATATTAATATTATAAATGCGAAAGTTTGGATGTTTGGATGTATGGATGGATGTTTGTTCCTCAATCACGCAAAAACTACTGAACCGATTTAGATAAAATTTGGCACACATGTAGATTATGACTTGGAATAGCACACAGGCTACTTTTTATCCCGGAAAATTGATTTGTTAATGCGGGGGATTCACCAAAAACTGTTATGATGCAACGGGCTGCACGTTCCAGCTAGTATAATAAATGCGAAAGTTTAAGATACTTTCTTCCTTGAAGCTGAAAGGATTTAGAGTAAATTTTCATACATTTTACAGATATACATTACCCTTATTCTAGCAAATAAATATTCTTTGTTTTTTTCTTTCAGACCTAGCACATAGACTACATTTTATCCTAAAAAAAGCAACATTCCCGTAGGATTCACAAAAAACTTTGATCACATTGCGTACTGCGTAGATGATCGCTAGTTTCCAATAACTAACGATTGAATATTAAAGATAATCAGTAATGTCATTAACGTACACAGATTGAATAGCCATTAATGATCTCATGTTCATGTTAGTTTGTCACTCACGCGCGTGAACGATAAACACTATTCAGATTTTGATTGACAAATAAAAATAGAATTTAGTTCAATGGCCTTTAGATAATTGGAATTCAAATCGATTTCAAGAACTTCTGCAACCGGAATACACATGCAATATTGTGACAAGTCGACAAACTTTAAATGAGAAATAGGAAGCATTGTGCGGAAAGCTTAGTTTTAATTAAAAGTAAGCACATTTTTGTATTTACATAACATACATAATAAAACAAAGTAGCGAAAAACAGAGTATTGAACATTGTAATTAATTAGACGTATGTTGTGCCGTTCACTAATTAGTTGGATGGATACGGGAGTAGTGGTCAGCCATAGAAAAATTACTGTTAAGGTTTCGTACCTCAAAAAGAAAAATGAAACCCTCATAGGATCACTCGTGTGTCTGTCTATCTGTCTGTTCGTCTGTCACAAAAACTTTGCTCTGAAGCTACTGGACCGATCCAGTTGAAAGGTAGGTACACATAATAAGTAAGTTGGTGACACAAACAGGAATTCATTTATTTACACTTTTGAGGTGTAAATAAAAAATGAAAGCTATGTTAAATACCGTGTGACATCAAATAGTTGTGAGTTTTTTTTTAATAAATTTGATAATTTCCGTCATTATGACCTAAATTATTGGGCCTCACATTTTGAAAAAAACGCCTTTAGATTACAGGAAAACCTATAAGAAGTTTTAAAATAAATTCACCACAAATCAATATGCGTGGATGTGATGATTTAATAAAATAATTCCGGTTTTTTTTTTTTGTAAAGGAAATAACATTAATATAGTTAAAATGATAACTATAACTGTATGCGCAAATATAATTATTTTAGTCAGCTAATCGTCGAATTATAACTAATATAAAAAATGGCGTGCATTTCGTTTTTCTGGTTAACATAACTTGTCCGATACGTGCGTCGATAGATTCGCCACCTGTTTTATTGTGGGACTTAATATTTTGCCAAACCTTGGATACACTAATTTTACCTCACCTACCTCTTCTGGGATATAAGCTTGAAAAATGGAAAAATAATAGTACGTGTTACCAAAATAACACTAAAATTTGGTCCTATTTATTCTTTTCCTTTTTATGTACACTATTGTGTATAAATTCATTTGACGATTGCCATTAAAATATTCTATAGACATGTCTCTCGGTGCCCAAATTCTCATCATAATTGTTTCAATCTTTGTTTCAATTTTTGTTAGAGGAAAATTATTACGATTTTCCTCTAACAAAAATATTAGTAAAAAACATTTTTAACTGATATTTTTATCATATTAATTTAAATCGCCTCTGTGATCTATGGTCCGGTGTCGGAGTTGACCACATGAGGTCACGGGTTCGATTCCCGGGTCGGGCAATTCAAAAATGTGTTTTTTTCACGTTGCCCGGGATTGAATAAGTGCCCGGTTGGCTATAGGCTTGCCACCTATCACAATGTGTGGGACCGAGTATATTCAGTTAATCGTGGGTGCACTAGTTGTACCTCTGCCTCCCTGTTCGGGGATACGGGCGTAAAGATACTTTTTATTTATTTATTGTTTCAGCTAAATAAATTAGCTTTAATCTTATCCAAGGTATTATTAGACTTTGGCAAACGAATTGACAGGATTTTGGTTTCTTCTGTGTTTTTGTTGCTAACGGACGATATCACTAACACTATTTTTATTAAATTGTTATTGTTGAAAATAATCTTACTTTTCAGACATGTGATTCAAGAAGTTGCCTTCTCAGAGACATATTTTAAAATACGGAACTAAAAATATAAGAACAGATATAAAGTAATCTGAAATATCTGGGCAAATGCTTGAAATTTTGATATAAACGAACGACCTCGTTTCCAGCCGTGAGATTGCATTTGATACGAAGAAGATTAGAATTCCAACACCCGTTCTAATATAGATGGTTTGGGCAATAAATTAAATTTTTATTGTAATGAAATTGACAGCTACATTTTAGTTTTAATTTAAAGTATCTTCACGCCCGTATCCCCGAAGATGTAGGCAGAGGTACAACCAGTGCACCGACAATTAGCCGAAGATTCTCGGTCCCACAATGTGGTAGATGTGGTCCCACAAGCTTATCGCCAACCGGGCACTTATCCAGTCCTGAGGGCCATTGTTTTTAGCAAAAAAACTGAAAAAACACATTTATGACGAATATAGCTTTAATTATAAATATAAAACTGTTACTGATAAGAATAAAGGTCAAAAGCCTATGTGAATTAGATGAGTAAGGTATAAAGATGTAGAAATTGCTTTTGACGCCAAATCTAAACAAAAATACGTGTTCCAAACGGCTCACGATGGAAGTTACAATTTTGGCGTCAGTTCAAATCTTATTAGCTACAAAAACGTAACAAATTTACAGTTAGGTATATATATAATTTAAACGCAGAAAAATTGTAACAACTGACTTCCAACCAGGGCTTAAGGCCGGTTTAAAAATACCGGTTAATAGAGGCTTTTAGCGGTTTTTATAAAAAGTTTCACTCAGAGCGTACCTGAGATAGGAGGCTTCATAATCGAATAGTACGTCACGAACAGTGCGAGCAAAAATTGGCAGCGGGGATCATAAAGAAAATTTAAAAAAAACTAAAACGTGTTTTTGATTAAAACTCCTATAATTTTGCTTAATCAGAAAACCGGTATTTTTAAGATTCAGATAGAGCGAAACCCTTACATAACACTCGTTATGTATTGGTGCTGATTTAGGTTTGAAAATTAACCAGTTAACAACCCCTGCTTCCAACCTCCTGCATCTCTGAAACCTGGATCAGATCTTCACCAAATTTCTGTGAGACCAAATGGGAAGTATAATTTCCAAACTGTTTACATGACCGAATTCTGTGGTTAACAAACATTTAAAAAATACGACCGAATTAAGAATCTCCTCTTTTTGGAATATCAGTTTAAAACGTGATTTAACAAGTCTAATCACAAAAGTAACGGAAACTTTATAATTTGGGAAACCATTTAAACTTCGCTAAAGTGAAAGGAATGTATAATTTTAATTAATAAAAAGCAGCTTGCCTTTCGCGTCGATATTCAATAATGTAACTTTTGGTTTTGACCTTCTAAGTTTCACAAATTCTATACGCTGCCCTTTTCTCCTTCGACCTTTCAAAGCGAAGCCGCAATGCAGATAAGCCAAAGTAAGTTTGGAACAAAATGATCTTAGCTATAGGCTATTATCATTATTCGTTGACTAATATCAACTTATCTACATATACAGCCAGATTATGCTTATGTTCTGTTAACATATTTTTATTAATATTTAATATATTTTTAATTAACAATTTTTTAATTTGCATTAGGATCATATTATTTGATTTTGATTCATTAAAAAAATTACATATTTTTGTAGTAAAATAAAACTCCTATGCTAATTAACTAGTAAACGGAGATCGCATACATACATACAGCTTGTAAGAAACGGTCTACTGAAAAATTAAGAAAACATGCCATTTTTACGTTCTAGTTACGATGGCAATTCCTTTTTTTTTTGTGGGAAGTGCAATATTTGCGTTTTATGAATTTTTCTCATTTTCACGCCCCGCAATGTAAAGCGTACATTTCTCGGACTCGTCGCGCCCGCGGTAATCTTGAACCGGCCGTTGTGTACCCCGTGTTGGTCCAGGCCCCCTTTGAAGAATAGGCCACCTGCCGTTCTGTCAGGCAGTTCGTAAAAAGCAAACGATTGACTATGCGGGTCATTACCATCGAGGCTACTATGTGGGTAGTAGTGGTTCTGCATTGTCACGCCCGGGTCTGATACCACCACCTTACCTATTCCTGCCGCAAGAGCCTTCGTGCTTGACGCTTGTCACTGTCGTGTTCCGGTTTGGAGGGTAAGGTAGCTGATAAACTTATGCGTATGGAATTAAGATCCCATCCCATCTTTGGTGTCTATAGGCGATGGTTGTCTCTTTCCATTAGGAGAGCCATCTGCTTTTTGATATCTTATGAATTAAAAAACTTCTAACAGAAGGTTGTGACCTATTTATAACAGTGCCAAGTTTCATACTCCACAGTCCGCGAAATCTTCGTAAAAAAGGGCATTAAGTTTTCACTTAAAGTATTAATATATTTTACAGATTTGTGGGCCACAGAACGCGAAGTGGGAGAAAGTCATTAATAAAACCAGAGCGCCTTGACATGAGATGGTATTTAAACTGGGGTCAAGGTAGCCTTATTACGTTCACTGCGTAAACTTAATGGGAACATAATTTCAGGTTATGGTGACTTTTATTCCAAAATCAGCCGTATTTTTCTAATGGTAAAGCAATTTTGGACTAACTACATTTTATTACCCTCAAGAAAATCCACACCGGCTTTCAAATTTATACCAGTTGCAAATCCGAATAATCCCGCAGCCTATTTATTGCACGGTTTAAGATTTAAACAGGAATATGCATTTTTTCGGGTAAAATAGCATAATATGAGATAACACTGGAGGTAAAATACCTGCTTATGTAATTTCAATATAAAGTATTTTATATAGGCAAATATATAAAGTATTATATATTTGCCTAAAAGTCTAAGGGTTACAAAACATAAGGTCTCGGGTTCGATCCCCGGGTCGAGCAAAAGCAGTTTATTCGAAGTTTTTTTTTTATTCATATCTCTAATGATCTGTGCCAAATTGGCTAACTTAAGTAGTTTTTGTGCAAATATCAAATTCGGTTAAATTTTGGATAGAATACTATATGCATAGATATTAGATATGGATGTGTGTGATGTGCATGTGGCACATCACACACAAATGGCAACACGCCATTAGTAAAAAATAAGTGTAGGTGCGTGGCTATGAGCGATGGTTGTCTGTTTCCATAAAGAAAGCCATTTGCTCGTTTGTTTTCCTATGACACAAATAGGACGAAACTCCTATGATAACATGTATTATCGGTTAAGTCTTAGTCTAAGCGCATAAAAATAAAATATAGGAACTACACTAATACATTTTTTGCACGAGTGTTAGGTGTCATGCAGGTAGTAATCTCTTTTACCTGATCCTTTTTTTAAATTCTCAGTAAGCTTCACTACACAGTATAAAACAAAGTCGCTTCCCAATGTCGGTCCCGAAGTATGCTTAGATCTTTAAAATTACCCAACGGATTTCAGTGCGGTTTATTTAATAGATAGAATGATTCAAGAGGAAGATTTATATGTATAGGACATGTACATATATTATAATCCGTGCGAAGCCGGGACAGGTCGCTAGTATTTTATAATGTAAGCATGGGAATTAGGAAAGTTTAATTTTCAGACTTCTTGACTGCCATACCTAAAATAAGTAAGTCTAAATAAGTTGTTAAAGCTTACGCCGTTTAGCTATGCAACGTTAAACTCTCATTAATTATCCTGATCTGAATCCTTTGTGTCAGTCTTATTTTATTACATATTAATTAAATCTTTTTTAACGACAAATGGCAGCACTTATTCATTTAGGTACTCAGTTCGCTTGATTTTCGTAAAAAGGGGGGGACAAAGTTTCGCTTTAATTATTAATATATATGTATTTCATTATTTATACACGTATTTTTATTAAATAGAATCGTTGAAAATAATATAACTACTACGGGATTAGATCAATTCGTGTAATTAGTTCAGCAAATTGTTTATGTGTGGTACACATCATGGGTGTTACTTAACGATACTAATACATTGAAAAACATATTACATATGAATACTGAAATATAATTAATAAGCACCCAAAATCAGACATGAACACATCTATGCTCTTCACAAAAATGCTTGTCCCTGTCGGGAATCGAACCCGATCCCTATTGAATGCGTAGTCAGGGTCGCTCATCACTCGACTCAGTGGTCCAAGCACTCTATAGCTCAAATGTGTAAGTCTACGTTCAGAATTGACCCTTAGTTCGCTCGGTTTTATTTTACGAAGTAAACAAGGTAACACCGTACAAGGGCAAGTCGTCGTAAAACTTTACAAACGATTATATCCGTAGCCACATTCATTAGGGTTTTAAACACGAAATTCAATATGCAAACGAGAGAAATGCACTTGTATACAAGAAAAACTCATCAACAATACACGAACACATTAGCGACACGAGGCGGAATACCACTTTCACCGGGCAGAACAAATCGCGATTAGCAAGACATACAATGTATCATAATGAATGAACCGAATGCGGATATCAAACGGCAAATAGACGGTGAAGTCTATGTTTATTTAATACGTTCTCGATATTGTGTTTGCTATCGAGTTCATGTTGGGGGACTAAAACGGCCGTGACTCGCGAATAAGATTTTCTTCCAATTAGTGTCTTTCCGGATCTCGCACAAAGTTCGCAAGTTTGTCCAATATATCGTAATGAATGAACCAAATGCGGTTAATAAGCATTAAAATAGTTTATTACAATCTCGATTATATTTAAGTGCCTGTTACCTGCGATTTCGTTCGCTAACCTAAAATTATTACTTTCTTGTAAACACTACTTCTTCGGGTAAACATGCAGCTTATATTACTCTTGGACAGAAGTGGAACTGGTAAAAGAATAAAATAATAGTTTAAAAAAAACTAAAAAAATATGCTAAGCGGCTGACCCTACAGGCCATCCCTGGAACTTCCCGCTAAATTGAAGTACTTTAAGCTTAA
>DWBA01001639.1:0-10266 GCA_018236825.1 Apodemia zela
AAACATCTATGCTCATCACACAAATGTTTGTCCCTGCCGGGAATCGAACCCGGGCCCCATTGATGCGTAGTCAGGTTAGCTAACCACTCGAGCAACGGGGCGTTCGCTGTATACTGTATAGTATACAGTATACAGCGCTCGTGTTTGTATTACAAGGCCCTCTCGGTTTTAGTTTACATGTTCCTCCCCTGTACCTACATACTAAGACATTCTGTTAAGTTTTAAAGCTAAAGTATTTTTTTCCTTGTGATATATAGTCAATCAACGCTGTCTTTCAATCTAATGTCTTTTATTTTAAAAGAGGCATACCACTATACTATTAACAAATAACAAATGTTTATTTACAGAAGTTTACAGTAAAGTAATACTTTAGACATATCACATTCTTAATATTAATAATTCGTTCGTAATAAAATGTTGTGAAACCATGTACCTATTTGGTTTGTTTGTTGAAATATCTTATAATTTTTATAATAAATTAATATCGATAGACAAATTACAAAAATCTATCTAACTAAAAATCTAAGATATGGTTGTATTTTTATATCATGAGATAGCAAACAAGCAGATGGGTCTTCTGATGGAAATAGATAAACATCGCCTATAGACACCAAATATGTGAATGGTGCATTGCTATTCATGCGGCGAGGTCTTTATGCTACATGTTTATGCACAACTTATGTTTCCCGGCTACCTTACCCTCCAAACTGAAACACGACAGCGACAAAAATTGACGCTATTGCAGAAGGAATAGGTAAGGCGGTGATACCAGACCCGGGCGAGACAATGCAGAACTTTACCACCTAGTAGCCACGATGGTAGTGACTCACATAGCCAATTAGTTGCCTTTTACGATATGCCTGGCAGAACGGCAGTTGGTATATTCTTCAAAGGAGCCCGAACACGAGGGACTGTACTAGAAATAGAGTTACGTCTTTTTTTAATCAAATCGCGGACGGGTTATTTGTTTTATAATAGCTTGTTTGTCTTTCAGTTTTATTTTAGTTCACTGTTAATATTTAATGTTATTGTATGTGACCTTCAAGACTGCAGACTCAAGTTATCCACTGACCCACATAAGTGGACACGCGAAATACATTACATGCACACACACACACACAAATGCTATGCATTATGATGGAAACATTATTTTTCTTAGAACATCGGTTTTGGCATCAATATGCAAATTCTAATTGCATAACCGTAAAACCAGCGCTTGATACTGCAAAATCCACCACGAGATTATTTATCTTGATCTATATCGTACCGTATCAATATCTTTATATATATAATTCTTATGTAAGTGTGTATGTCACTGAACTCCTTCTAAACGGCTGGACGGATTTTAATGATTTTTTTCCGTGTGCCTTCAAGTGGATTCGAGAATAGTTTAGATTCACAATTGAACCCGATAGGTGGCGCTGCAGTCGGGTTCGGCTTGAACAACGTCAACGTCAACGTCCGCTAATAATATATAATTATCTTCACTCCCATATCCCCGAAGAGGTAGGCAGAGGTACAGCTAGTGCACCCATTTTTTCATTTCATTTTTATATTATAGACTAGCTGACCCGATAAACGTTGTCCTGTCTTAATTATATATATTGAATTGAAATTGGTATAACGGCATTGAACTTTATATGGTGGTTAAGTATTCTTAAAATTTCTAATTTTCTTAACATTTTCTTTTATAAAAACCTTCTCCTGACAATTACAAACACAACAAAAAAAGAATTAGCGAAAAGATAATCGGGTACACGGTCCCTCTCTGCTGTGAAAAAATCAAACTTGTAAGTCAACGCGATCAAAAGATATGACTGTGTTGAATGATTTGTGTAGCATTTTTTGGGGTTTTTAATAGGGCTAACCCCTTCACGATCACGAGGCAGTTAGTCAATATATTTTAAATAAGCAATGAATTTATTCCAACGGAGAAGAATGCCGTATGACATCTTATCTATAATAGACATCTCGGAACGCGGTACAGAGATCAACAAAAAGCCTATCTTTTTAAATAAAATAACCAGTCCTCACCTTAGTGGGCATTTATTGTTGTATTTAACAATATTAATTACTAGCCACGCTCAATAACCTGCAGCGCTATTAAAGTTTTTGTGAATCCTGCGGAAACAAATACATTTACCGGGATAAAAACTATTCCAGGTCCCCTGTGTTGGTCCGGGCTACTTGGAAGACTTTGTTCAGTCGGGTAAAAAGTAGCCTATGTCACTCCTGGATAATGTAGCTTTCTAAAGGTGAAAGAATTTACGAAATCGGTCCAGTAGTTTCGGAGCCTATTCAATGCAAACAAACAAACAAACAATCAAATCTCTCCTCTTTATAATATTAGTATAGATAAACATAAGTCACACCGAATTGCTACTCAGCATAGTATTTTATCGAGTCGTATCGTTATCCTTTTTTACACAATTTAACATTTACGTGAAAAGATTTTCGATTTGAACGGATATGTGTGAAAATTTTACGGTGCGATATGAAGCGAAACATGTTTTGCAAATCTCGATTGTTTGTTTAAAATGTCCAAAGTTCAACAGCATATTTCAGCCATTTGCAAAGCTATCTCTAAAATGGATTTTTCTTTGTTATTATTTTAAAAGCACGTAAAATTAATTTTGTTATCCTTAAATCCTTTTGCGAATCTCATACAACAATCCAGATTCAAGGAGCAAAGAAAATCTAATAGACTCGGATCAATAATCGCCATCCACTCTATAAGCGAGCAATTTTCACCGGCAACATAACTGCTCGAACTCTTGTATTGGTCCGGGCTTCCTTTGAAGAATAGACCATCTGCCATTCTACCATCGTGACTACTAATCAGTAGAGAACGTCTCGTCCGGCCATTTAGTACATCCATCTTAATTTTTCCTGTAACAATAGCGTCAATGCTTTTCATTGTCTTGGTCAGGTTTGAACGGTAACGTAGCAGATAAACTTATGCATGTGGTTTTAACACTTCCTCACTCGGACAGAAACGTACCATTTACACCTCGGTGTCTATAGGCGATGGTTGTCGCTTTCCATCAGGAGATTCATCTGCTTGTTTGCTATCTTATTATATAAAAAAAACTGCGGACGTCTATAGGTGTCGGCCACTAATCATGAAATGAGCCTACTCAAAGTGAATCATCTAGTTTATTAAATTCCATTGTGTATACCTATATTTCCTATTTCAAAGCGACTGGAGCGATTTTTATAAGATTTTCAGATGACCTTCAGATTAAAATAATGATTAGATCTTAAAGTTTGGAAACTATTGGATCAAGAAATTTATTTTCTTGACTTTTTCTTAATGATTTGTGTCATATGGCTACAGATAATAAGAGCTATCTGGTGGAAGCTAGGGGCAGCTCGTTACTATTTTAAGAAGTTAAATCATTGTTTCAGTTAACTGGTATAGAGTTTCAAAGTTTGTATGAATTACGAACTTTAGATTTGAAAGGTAACTATTTATCGGAAATTCCAGATGATACATTTTTAAACTGTACGAATCTAGAGAAACTCGATCTATCTAAGAACAAACTACGATTTTTAAATATATCCGCCTTCAATGGATTGCATAACTTAACGACGTTAATATTATCAGAAAATCAAATATACGAAGTACATGCTAAAACATTTTCTACTTTGAGGAATTTGACTACATTGTAAGTAACATTTTTGTTTTTTTTATATACATAAGATTCATAAGATAATAAAGCAGATGGCTCTCCTTGTGAAAATACACAACTGTCGCCTATAGACATCAAATTGTTAATGGTTCATTGCTAGCCATATGATGGGATGTTAAGGCTACAAGGTTAAGTTTACCCTTACCCTTCAAACTGTAAAACGACTGTGACAAGCTTTGATGCTATTTCGTCAGGAATATTTAACGCGGTGGTACTAGACCTGAGCAAGACGTTGCAGAACTCTAGTGTCTATTAGTTACGATGGTAGTGACTAGTATATATACTCATTTTTATCAAGATCTGTAAAGCCGTTCTTGAGTTGGAGAGTTGTATGTCCCGATACAGATAAACAGAATTGTATAATCAAAATCATAAATTATCGGTTTAATGTATAATTTCAAAAATGTATATTTCTCAAGGAAGGTCACTTAATAAGGTTAGTTTGAAAAATATCAGTGTTTCAAAGACCGAAATAAATGAGAAATATGTAGCATATTATTTAGAGGATTTAGGAATACTTTCAACTTATCAAAAAATGGGCTGTCACCTCTTGATCGATTCGTTCAGCGAAAACATTTCCCTTTAGATATTAACATGTACGTTGAAGTATAATTTAATATTATTATCGATAATTTATCATAATAATTTTATAAAAATCGATAAATTTTATCAGAAATAATGTAAAAACAAATATTTGTTTCCACAGATATCTGGATAATAATATGTTTCCTTCGTTGCCGTCACGGACTATGGATTACTTACCAAAACTGGCAAATGTAAAACTGTCTAATAATCCTTGGCATTGTGATTGCCATGCATTGTATATATCCGCGTAAGTATACAAATCCGATCTGAATATGTGTAAAATGTTTTTACTAATTGTAATTTAGATATACAACTCTAGAAACTTACGGACGGAAAGACGCGCAGTAGAGTCTCACCTCTAGATGTATAGACATCCGTAACCAAATGGTATCAATAGTGATACCATTTGGTTACGGAATCATAAAATTGAAGTGCACCAACTGCTTTCGTCCCTTGTTGCTAATTTTAATGATATTCAGTGTATTTTGCATCGCTATATATATATGTGACATGTACAAATCTACAGTGTCTGTCAGTACATTTAATATTTTTATTAGATTTTGTGTTAAATATTCATTTAATGGAACTGAACCAATTTCACCAGTTTGAAAATTTTTATCTGTATATATATGTGTCCCGTCATAGCTCAATAACGTTTGACCGATCTTGATAACAATAAGAATACAATGAAACTATGTGATTGGATTTTTTTTTATTTTTTATTACCAGTGAATTAAATCCAGCGAAGTGAGCGCATCTTAGCTAGGAAAAATATATAAAAATATTTAATTTTTAGTATTATTTCATATTGAAATTCTAAATATTTCTTATTAAATTTTATAGTAACAATGTTCGACTGATTTTTCCCCGTATTGGCCTGGCTCCCACTGAAGAATATACCATCTGTAGCTCTTCTGCCAGGCAGTTTGTAAGAGGCGAACGATTTGCTATGCGAGTCAATACCATCGTAGCAACTTGATGGTACAGTTCTATATTCTCTCGCCCAGGTCTGGGACCACCACCTTGTCTATTCCTGTTATGAGTTCTGAGGTCAATATATAATATATCCGTTACATTTAATTTTTCCAAATCAAACATCGTAAACTTTGTCATTTTAATAATTTTGTAAATAATTAATTTTAATGAAGTAACAAATCTATTTTAAATTGTTTGGAAAGAAATAATTGTTTCTAAAGCTTTATCAAAATTTGATTATAATCAAAACTTGCCAAAGTAAATTCATTTTCCAATACAAAGTACTTACTGAAAGGAAAGCTTTTTTTAATAAGACTTTATTTGATGTTATAGGTGGGTGAGATTGAATGAAATGAAAATATGGGATTATTCTCCAACGTGCGTCTCACCTTGGTATTTGGAAGGTCATTTCTTAAAAAAGCTGAAGTTTCCCGAATTGTGCTCTGGGCAATGGGCTAGTATGGTGAATCTTTCACCACGTTTACCAATGCAACAATTACTAGCATTAAACGTAAGCGTGAATAGAAAACCACAAGAAAGTTTAGAGATAAATGATCAAGTTTCTAGTGAAGAATGGTAAAAATTATTTTGCTAAACTCGAACATTGATTAGAAAACAGTTTTTTATTGATGTAGAACAGATAACAAAAATAATAACGTAATGATAAATATGGAGAAAACAAGGACATACATAAGTTAAAACTTGTATTAAAGATTCTAGGAATAAAGATTGCGAAGTACTGAAACTGGATGACTCATATTGATAGAATCTATATATTAATACGTGGAGGAAAAATATTGTACCCCCTTTAAGACAATCTAACGGATGAGTATGAAATTTGGCACAGTTAAATTTTACAATGCGGGAGGACTGCAGAAACCTATTATTTTTAGATAATAATTATTAAAAATATATTAAATTAATAAATATGACACACACTAAATTCATGTGATATACATGATAATATATACACATGTGTTATATTTTCTTTACGGCAAAAGTCTGCAGTTGTCAAACTTAAAAAATATTTTTTTTTATAAATGTCACTTGTAAAACGACTCGAATTGATATAACCCTGATATAACCCCAAAGTACGCAAATTTTTTGCTTGTTATATAGGTGTTAGTCAATACATAGAAATACATTTAATATGAATACTCAAATATATTTAATAAACAGCCAAACCCAGAAATACAAACATCTATGCTCATCACACAAATGTTTGTCCCTGTTGGGAATCGAACCCCAGTCCCTTTGATGCGTAGTCAGGTTCGCTAACCACTCGATCAACGGGGCGGTTATTGTTTAGCTATGGTCGAATATCGGCCACGTACGATCGCTAGTAAACTTGTAATAATGTAATAAACTTGATAGTTTTATTTATATGTAAGTATAATAAGGAGAATAAGAGAAGTTACAAGCCTCAATTTTCATGGTTACGTTTCGTTTTTTTTACAATATCTACTCGTATTCGAGGAACTCAGTAGAACTAATGACAGTTTATAAAATCCAAAAAAAGTATATACGAGCAATATGTTGTGTTTATCAGCTTCGTTCCTATAAGCCTTTATTCTAATCACTTAAAATATTGCCTTTGCCTTCTTTTCTGTATGCGTATTTGTAAGAAAACCGACCATGCATGTGTCAGGCCACGCGAAATATAGGGTTCCGTAGTTGCTCATCAGAATAATGCGCATTAATAAGAGGACTTGACCATTTAACCTTTTCAACACCAATGACGGATATATCCGCACCACAGATTCACCACGTATAAAATCTTCTCCAAATATATTTTACAAGTTAGTCGACGGTATTTTCATCATTTTCCCCCATGCTGGTCAGAGCTCCTTTGAAGAATAGACCAACTGCCGTTCTGCCAAGCAGAATAGCAACGCACCAGTAACATCTTTAGTGCCTATAGGCGATGGTTTCACTTTCCATCAAGAGAGCCAACTGCTTGTTTGCTATTTAATGATATAAAAAAAGGCAGAGAGTTGGCAGACACTTGACTCTTACAAAAATTAGCACTTTAAAGCCTAATATTTCACAAACGAATCTCTTAATCGAAAAATTTTTTTCACAAACGCAATACTTTTTTAAGCCTTATCCGCTGATTTCCTCACACCACCACGAAAACAGACATCCCCACTTCACCAGTAAGTGAGGTATTTTAAAAAAAATATTTTTCAAGATTATATTTTACGATTTTTTTCGTTCGTAAAAGGTTAACGATTGGCTATATGTGTCACTACCGTGGTACAGTTCCGTAGCGTCCAGTTCGGATTTTAATCCACCGTCTTACCTGCAAGGATAGATAGTATCAGTACTTGTCAATGTCGTGTTCCGATATGGAGGGTAAAGTAGCCGGTAGACCCATTCCGCAACATGGATAGCAACGCATCATTAACAACTTTAATGTAATAGGCGATGGTTGTAGTACTTGTATAATATTATAGTCATCAGTTATAATGTATGGGAGTTTTATTGTATCGGTCCGGGCAACTTTTGGTGAAAACCATCTGACTTTCTGCTTGGCAATTTGTAAAAGGCGAATAATTGGCCAAACATGTCCCTACTATCATTCCGCAACATCTCATCCGGATTTGGTACCATGGCCTTTCCTTTTTCTGACACAATAGCATCAGTGCTTGTCACTTTTTTTCAGATTGGCAGGTAATTGCGTGTAGACAGGTAGGCGCTATCAGTTCACCATACGGATAATCATATTTGGTGTCTAAAGACGAAGCTTATCGTTTTCCACCAGGAGAGCCACCATTTGTTTGCTATCTATGATAATATATTCAAGAAACAGGTTTGTGGGGATTTAATTTCGAAAAGAAAAATGAACAGATATTAACATAATTATTCCTATTACTCCAAGATAAGATATTGTTAGACGATGACAAATTTATTTGTTATTCAACAAAAATGTAGTTTACTTCGTGCGTATTATTCACTTTATCATACCTATTAATAAAGATAATATCTACTAATAAATGTTTTTTACATATTGAGTTAGAGCCGGAACCAAGATATTGAAATATCAAGGTAAGAAAACTAGAGTGAAAACAAGTTGGAGTTCCAGACTTTTGCAAAAATAAAGCCTAGACGTTGTTCTACCCGAACTCAATCGCAACGGTACCTATCGGGTTCAATTGTGAATCTAAACCATTCAAACAAGAAATTTCATTAAAATCGGTCCAGCCGTTTAGGAGGAGTTCAGTGCCATACACACGCACAGAAGAAATATAAATCTGTAGCATCTGTTATAAACTTACAGTGAGACATATTTATACACAGAAAGTATCTTCACGCCCGTATCTTCGGCAACGTTGATTTCATCAGAAAACTAAAAAAAGTTGTTAATTGCCCGATCTGGGAATCGAACCCGGGACCTCGTGTGGTCAACTCTGACACCGGACCACTAGAAATCAGAGGCGATATAAATACTCATATACACACTTGTAGTTTAATTTCACTCTACGACATATACATTTTAGTAAGTTAATACCTATATTACTCAATCGGTTTCACTTTTTGAAGCATCTTCAGAATCTAAAAGTGTGTAAAAATCATAGTGTAACTGTAATGGAATTTCACCATGTGTCGATGGTGAAAAGTGTAGAATACATACATCCCTAACAAGATAGGCAGAGAGAAGTAGAAAATAGTATATAAATAGTTTTGTGTAAGCAACCTTAGTATTTTTAGCAAATGAAATTTTCATAATCTGAACGTCACGTCATTTCCTTACAAAGATAAGAATCGATACATTGGTGTTTAATCAGCATCGTCATCATAATCTATATAGAGTGAACTATGATAATACTCATAAATGTGCTTTGTTTAGCGTTCCTATATTGAAAGTAAAGTGTATATTTATTGTTTTGCTATTTTAAGATTTAACACTATTTACAATATTTCATTTTTAAAAAGTTTTAAAGTGATGTAATAAAAATACGTCTTTAGTTTCGTGAATCAATTCTTGAATCATCATTAAATTAATGTTTATTTATTAGGTTTTAAAATGGAGAAATGTAGATATAATTTTGGTTTAGTGTTTGTCGCTATAATATGGACAATTAGTTTTAATTTAAGCAAAGGTAAGCGTTATAAATTAATATGTTATTAAATAAATTATGCATACGTATCATTAGGTAACAAACAAGCAGATAGCTCTTCTGATGGGAAGAAAAGCATTGCCTCTATAGGCGATAAACATAGAAGATATTATTGATGCGTTGTAATCCGTGTGACGAGATGGCAAATTTTAAAGAGACTAAACCCTGTACTCAGTCTGGACAGATGATTTTACTAGTACGTTTAGAATTTTTCTTAGACAAGGCAAAATAGTGGGTAAAGAATGTGCCATCGGCTTGCTGGTATCAGTACTATTATGGCAGACCCTCAAATAATACATTTTTTCCTCACTTTTGGCCTTTTCAAAGATAAAATCCATAAGTATAAAATCATTTGTCCGGATATGGTGAAGTTTTAATCTTAATTTTTATTTTCTCGGAAACACGAATATCCAATCACAAAAAGTAAAAAAGAGTAGGTACTTTGATTTCCTTTAAAATTTTGATTTTAAGGTATGGACGCTATTTCACAAAAGCTACATCTTATCGCATAAATCGATTGTCGACGTATGATTTAGCTATAATAACTTTATTCCCACTTTTGGCAACAATTTAAGAAAAAATATGTCATAAAATTATTAGGTAAATATTATTAATAATGTCCTTTTACTTTTATTTCACTTGAACCGGTTGATTAATTTTCCAATGTATGTGTATGTAATACATACTTTGGTAAATGAATCAGCCGGTTATACTGTTTAAAGCATATTCAGGTCCTGCTAGCTAGCTGCTAGGTAGCTGCTGCGTGCAGCCCGCTGCATTATAAAAGTTTTTGGTGTATCCCGCGGGAACGACTCGTTTTTTCGGGATAAAAAGTAGCCTATGTGCTATTCCAGGTCATCACCTACCTGTGTACCAAATTTCATGCAAATCCG
>DWBA01001640.1:0-10266 GCA_018236825.1 Apodemia zela
CTCATTACCAAAGGTTGTCTGGTAGAGATCGCTTTTTGGCGATAAGACCGCCTTTGTGTACTACGAGGCAAATTGATGGTACTAAGCATGTATATTTTACTTATAAGTTGTACACAATAAAGAGTATTCATTCATTCATTCATGTGGCATTGTGACCTCGCCACAAGGATAGCAACGTACAATTAACATATTTGGTGTCTATAGACGATGGTTCTCTTTCCATCAGGAGAATCATCTGCTTGTTTGCTATTGTATGATATAAAAAAATATAAAATATGTCTGGTCAACGATTCGTTAATCAGTGGTGATTCACGACTCTGGCAATATTTAAACATTTTTCCTTGAAAAATCTCAGTAACAGTTCGAAGTCTGGAAAATTATTGCGAATAACCTTTGCTTCTACGAAACGCGTAAAGCTTCTTCTTTCTTGGCTTATTGGCAACCTTAAGATAACTCTATACGTCAGGCGTAAAGCTATAGCTACCGGAAAATAATAGTGACAACTGACAGGAGTCAGTCTGATAAAAATGGCAAATAAGCAATTCTTAGGATTCACAAGTTTATGCAATTTGGTCTATCTCGCAAGGGATCTTGCGTAATTATAATAATTCATTCAAAAACAGCATTATACAGTAACTTAAATTTAATTAATAAAAAAAGCATCTTCACGCTCGTATCCCCGAAGTGGTAGGCAGAGGTACAACCAGTGCACCCACGATTAGCCTAAGATACTCAGTCCCACAATATATTAAGTGGCCAGCCTATTGCAAACCGGACACTTTTCCAATACCAGACAACGTAATTTTTATCAGAAAACTGAAAAATTCGTTTTTATACATTGCTTGACCCGGGAATCAAATCCGGGACCTCATGTGGTCAACTCCGACAACGGACCACTAGACCACAGAGGCGAATATTTAATAAAAAATCAATAAAAACACGAAAGATGTTGTACCGCCGAATTGTATGAAATTTAATGTTATTTGTTCCTTTTGTATGTGTTCTTTTTGGTGTACAATAAAGAATTATGATTGATTGAAAGATGAATTATAATACACGCTTTTCTAAAATCAGTGATATTGTCAGTTTTAATGGGTATATTAATACTGTAAATGTATAATAGGTACCAATGATGTATTTGGTGAAAAGATTTTAGTATTGTAAACTAATTTAAAAGAAAATTATTTGCTACAAAAAGATATGTCATATGAAATTATATATAAACATAATATACATTTATATTTATTATGAATAATTCATCTTTTCAAAAGGGTATGAAATATTTTTATATGAAGCCAGGTTTCGTGTCCATGCAATTAACTTTTGCAAATGGATTGGTATCATAAAACTTACAAATTAATATTAAGTTTCAAATAATAAAAATTACTTATATAATAATAAAATTTTTTATTTTTTTTACTTCGTGTTTATTAGTATAGGTCATAACTCATAGGAGTGGCAACGAAAATAGCGAACTTTAGTGCCAAAAAGGTACGATCATGTTTTAAAATAAAAAACAGGATAAATTTTATTTTTCCTACATTAATAAAAATGCTTGTTTTTTCGTATACAGTAAGCAACACATAAGTAAGCATATTTTGTTTTATACAATTAAAATAGGATAAAATTATACATGTCAAAAAAGAGTGATTGACCTAATAATGTTTTCAAATGTATGTTTTGATTTTTTTTATTTATATACATTTCATCTGTTTTATACATAAATAATTATGTTCGTTCAAAATACATTTGATCGTATTACGTTGATTCGGATGAATGATTGACCGAAAAACTATACATCGAGTGAGTTAAGTCATTTTAGGAAAACCATTATGTTTTTTTTAAAAGGGTTAAAGATATGCTAAGTCGGAATAGGTAAAAGTCAATCATTCATTCAAGCAAACGCTATAATCAGTCTAGTGTTGTTTATAAAAACAAATTTTCAAATGTATATTATTTAAATAATATATAATTAATAGCGTTTAAGCAACGTTTTTAGACCACACTGATTGTAATTTTAAATAAAATTTATTTGACAGATGATTAAAATAACATTTATTAACAGAGATTTACTAATAAATGTAAATAAAAATAAAACTAGCTTCAACTTTTTTTACTTATTTGTCAAACAAAATCGACCTTTACTAGAATGATCACAAAGTTTATTGTTTATTGAAATTATTTTAATTGATACCAGTTTTATTTTAATTTATGTTTATTAATAAAATCGATAATATATAGTGCCGGCTTAAAGGTAGGGCGACCCAGGCGGTCGTTCAAAGCGCTTGGGAACCAAGGGGCTAAATGTCTATGTTGGGTCTGAAATTAACGACACTTTAGGCCTGCAACATTGAAGGCAGGCAACGACTATAATAGAGCCTTAGATTTATATGTCCAAGTTGCACAAACAAACGCAGCTTTTCCAATTTGAAATAGCATAGTATTGGTGATCTACAATATCTCAAACAAAACTAACCAGTTTGGTCTCACTATCTATTGAAAATGGAGTTGGAAGCGAGTTTTTGCTAGCTTTTCAATTAATGCTTCTTAGGAAAATTTTGTTGTTACTCATATTGTGCAGCTGCTAGCTACGGTCTAGTCTTCTGTCTTATTTTAATTTATCCTTCGATAGCTCGTGCTAACTAGCTGCATATAAATATGGCAGGATTAGTTCTAGTAATCTACAGACTCTACAGAACCTAAGGCCCTACTATCTTAGTTTTCTAAGTTTCCAGCGTCTCTAGTCCTGAACACATAATATATAATAAAGGGCCCCGAATAAGTGACTCGCCCGGGGCACCTAGATAGTTAAGGCCGGCCCTGGTAATACATTATGATTGACACAAAGATATAACCACATAGAAATACGACGGATATAATTACAAATATTAGGGTAATTATTACGACAATGATATCAAACTCTAATGTAGCTACCACTACAAAACTATGAAATATCTAATGGCTTATAAAATTTATAGAGATATTGCTTAACCTGGTCCAATGGGATTAAAATTACAAGTTAAATCATTGGGATTTATAAATTTTAACCCAATTTTAAGGAGAACAGTGGATTACTATACGTTATAATATTATTTATAATTGAAGGCAGGGCCGTAATTAGCTCTGAGCGCACATGAGTTCGGGGCCCCGGCGAAAGGCTTAAAATCGTCCAAGAGCGTTTCATATAGCAAAAGCTCAATATATGACAATAAGATGTTGTCTTATAATATTTATCGATTCAGGTGAAAATAATTTAAACAAATGATTAAGATAATTAATTTTTAATATATTTTGGAATATCATGTAATATGGGGCTCCTTACATCATATTGAAGCTCAGACCACGTGCCCCTTCTGACTGAAGGATTAATCGCTATATCATTGACATTGACTAAAACAATATTGTTTTAATTTTACTTTATTTTAACCCTAAGGGGGTTAAAACGTATTATGGATGTCGAAAGATAAAACAATTTTAAAATAATAAGGCTTTAGTATATTAAAGTCATAGGGTCGTCAGAATAGGAAGATATTTTTAAAAGCGAACACTACTGGAAGAAATTGGATTTAAAACATTAAATGATTATTTACTAATTAATCGTAGACTAAAATAAAATTAGTTGCATCATGCACGTCAATGCACATTAACGTTATTGTGTGTATGTTATAGACCAAGTGATTAAAAGAACATTATTAAAAATGCTTGCGCCGTTTGTCTATAGGCAATAATTGCTATCTTATGATATAAAAAAATAATTACTCTTTCTCCATAAAAAATAACAGTCGTAATTGCCTCGGGGTCTAATTGACAGACGCTTATTTTTCTCTCCGCAACTTGTACAAAATACACAGTATTAGGTATTTGTTAGATTACCTGAAAACCACATGGTAATATTCATAATGACCAAGACAATGTGATAAATAAGGAAGTTCAAATCGTAATTACTTACGGGTAGTAAGTAGCCTGTCATTTATTCATAATGCGCGGGCATTATGAAAAGTGCCCCTATTTATTATTTGGTTCATAACATATAGCTATACAGATTTTACTTGATTACAATCACTGTATTATTTCTACAAATAAATTATTGCTGCAACAATTTCTAAATCAAAATTGTAATAGTTTTTGTGGTTTTCTAGATAATGATTTAATAATCATTATCTTAAAACTTAATTAATAAAAAACAGTAGTTATATCGTAGTATTCTCGATAAAAAGCTGACTGCTTTTTAATTTTATTTACATTATACGGTATGTAATGTGTCCCGGAATATTTATTTATTATTTAATTTCTATGACTGACTGAATATTCTATGAATAACTTTATTATAACATAAAGTTATTCTCACTAATCACTATTCGTTATTTCATACACGGCAGCGTGTCAGCCAAGTTCGGGAAAAAGTCGATACGTTTGTAATACGAAACGTAAATTAATGCAGATATGATATTCTGTAAATCGGGTAGTACTTTTTGGTACTACTGGGTAAGCGCTGTTCGCCTAAAATGCCTACAAAACAATGAGTTTTTGGGATTTTAAACAAGAATTTAGTGAGTTAGTCGTTACAAGATCAACGGATCAAATTTAGAATTAGCATGCTTGAAGTAAAACCAATGTAATTTTAATAGCATTATAAAAAAAAATCTTATAAATATTTTTTTGCATTAATTATTTTATTTTATGTCATATGATATGCTATAAAGAAGACAAAAACTTAAAAAACCTACGCCTAACCCATAAAATAGCTAGTTTTTTTTTCGAATAAGTGTTCGCTTTGGATATCAATTAAATGTTTGAAGTCTATTAATTCGGATTAACTGACGGCAGCATTAATTGTCATTTTTAATATTTATGCTACAAGCATCTACATTAAACTAATAGCCAATGGGATGGTATTATAACTAGGATGGTCCAGGATAGTCCAAGGGTGAAGTGAAATTGGTGTTTTAATTGGACCCTGGGATTTTATGCTAAAAAATTGCCATATGTAAATATTTCAAAGCCAGATATACTATTTAAATTATACATTTATATCTACTGTTTATAATTAAGTGCAATTTCATTCATAATTAAGTTAATTTTAGAATTTTTCATCAGGACTAAGTCTACTTAATAATCTGAAAATTTATAAAATTGGTTGCTAATTATACAATTTTTAATAATAAATAATATTCTCAAATAATTATTGCAATTTTTCTACTACTAAGGGTTTTAGGTTGTAATAGTCTAACTAGGTATAGATTAGGAATGAAATTACACTAACATTTACTAATATGACACCTAAAAACATTAAAGTACATTTTTAATCTTAAATCTAATAATTCAGATAATTTTAAATGACTTTTATTATTATATTAAACTACACGCATCAGCTACGAAAAAAAGTCTAATAAAATAAGGCAAATTACTTTTACGGAGGGATTTTTAAAATATTTTACTAATCAGGCACTGTAATTAAATTTGTTATGTACTAGGGATTTGGGTGCTAATAACTAATTAATCAAAGTTTGTATGAACAAATTTGAAATTAATTTGTAATTTACCTTGTGGCCAATCGAGATTCTAACAAACTCGCGCAATTTAATTCTCATTACCATATTATTATGATAACAAACTCAATGTTAAAACGTTTTGTTGATTTTCAAGTTTTGATATTGTTTGCATAGTGAAAGTTAAAATAAACCTCAGGACAAGAATAATGTACTTGGGCGAAATTATTTATTCCAATACACCTTATTTTTGTATAGGTATTATTTCAAAATATTTTTTTCCGTATCTGTTTCGAACAAGTTTTTTTTACAATCACTTGCAAATTTGTCCATTTCTTTATAATTTCTGCATACTTAGTGATTCTTATAAAATATTTTAAAATTAACATGATATTTTTTTATGGATCCATCTTATCTTTTTTTAAAGATATTTAAGCAGTTTATCTTCAAGTTTAGAGATTAATTAAAATATTTTAGAAAGAGAGTCTTGTTGAATTTGTACAATAAAGAGTATACGTACTAGGTACATTAAATTTTATTGTAATATATCACCATAAGTATAAAGGTGAAGCAAATATGTTCTACGTTTTGTGAAGTTATTTTTACCATGTGTTAATCCGAATCCCATTAGAAGGAGTCTTCTTAACATGTAGTTCGTAAAAGGCTAATGAATATTACTATAATATAGCCTTAGTATATCACTACCTACCATCGTGACTACTAGTTGCTAGAGTTTCACAACGTCTCATCCAGTTCTGGTACCACCACCTTACCTATTCCTGTTGCAATAGCGTCAGTGATTTTTACTTTCAGGTTTTGGTCTAGTGGGTATAATAGCCGGTAAATTTATGCACTTATATGGCATTTCAAACCATCACACCGATGGCTTCGTGTTTTTGTCATCTTCTGTATTTAAAGGCGATGATTCTCTTTTCATCAGTAGGGCTTGATTCTTAACCCATAATTATTGGACGTGAAGCTTTTTCAAATCCTTTTCATGTTAATTCGTTATAATTTAAATTTTGTATTTTATGCAATCGTTAACAAGGTTACCAATTGACGTTTCATGCATATTTAATTAAACCGGAACACCACAAAGACAAGCACTGACGCTATTGCGGTACGAGTACGTAAGGCGGTGGTACCAGACCCGGACGAGACAATGCTGAACTCTACCACCTAGTAGCCACGATGTGACTCACATAGCCAATTAGTCGCCTTTTACGACATGTCTGGCAGAACGGCAGTTGGTCTATTCTTCAAAGGAGCCCGAAAGAACACGGGGTAAGAGATTTAATTAGACTCGTCACTCGACTCTCTCACTAAAATATTTACAATTAATTTTCTGTATTAAGCCAATTATATTCTACATCCCATGCAGCGCTATCCTTCAAATCCTAACTACCGATACCTATTTCTAATTCGTTAGCTCAAATTTTGAAGCTATGGACCCAATTGAATTACAATCACTATATTTGGTAAATTTAACAATCAATTGTTATTAAAAGTTTACAATATGAGTCTAAAAGAGGCCAAAAAAGATTCATAGGAATATACGGTGATAAATCGTTGGATGTTTTCTCGAATATCTTTTGTTATTACCTGTTACAAAATGAAGTTGGTTATGAGCCACATACATTGCTGAAAATAAAGTTATATTATAAAAGTGGACAAACTCAGTAGCTTCACCAAGCTTTAATAACCAAGGTCCAAAGACGGCCAATCTTTTAAATATAAATATGAACATGAAAATGAAAGTGCCTGTAATAAGTATTTAAATGAGATAAAAACACTTGTATTGTTTTACAATAGGAACACAAACACTTGTACTAATGTAAAACAGTACAAGTGTTTTTACCTCATTTAAGTACACATTAACATGGAGTTTTACCAAGTCCCGACAATATTCAGTGTTGAAAAAATGCCTGTAATGACATTGCATGAGCATGAACATACGCATGAAAGTGAACGTGAGCATGACCAAGAAGATGAATATGAACGTTAACGTAAACATAAACGTGAACTTGGACATGAACATGAACGTGAGCGTGAACATAAACATGAACATGAACTGACCCAAATCTAAGCAATTTTGATATGGATGTCACTAACACTAATACACATATTAACAGAAATATATGTATTTAATAAGGAACCCAGGTATGCGAAAACTTATGCTCATTACACAAATGCTTATCGAGGATTGAGCCATCAATAACCAAAATTTTGGGATTTGAGTGAATATTGACAATTTTTCAAAACAATAATACACAAAGAAGTGGTGTCGTCGTCTTGTTTTGCCAACTTATGCTTGCCATTCTATAGCCAACTCGTTGCTTAAAACAGCTTGATCGTAATTATCTTCGTCTAATTATTAAAACTTGAAACTTTTCGCAAACATCTTGTAATTTATCCGAAAGCAATTTACGATTATGAAATTAACTTTAAAATATCAAAACACATTTATAAATTGATGTACTGCAAATTAAATTTAATAAGTTATCTTAACTGTAAAACAATAATGGCCAATTGCACTAACCTTGTCTTAGCTTAGGACAATCTTTATTAGCATGTTGTCACTTTCTTTTCATTTAAGATAAAAAACCACAGCATACTATTTAGGATTCTCCTAACTTAAGACAATGTTAGTGCCATTGTCCGTAAGTGGTTTTAGAAATGGATTTCAGAGCTCTTCTATGGAATATGCTATTCGAAATTTTAAAAAACAATAGAATTATCCATGAACAGAGAGTAACAGGTATTACACAGTAGGTGATATTCGAGAAAAAACAAATTTTCAACATCTAGTAGGTATAATATACAATACTGTAATAAATCACTATTATGTCTGTCGTATTTTCTTTACAATTCTTAGCCTAAATTTTAATATTGACATATACGTTGATATATTTTAATAGTTACAATATCGAAAAAAAACACCAACTATTTTTCATTTCAAAACAATGTTTTAGACGAACATTTCGAATATATTTTGTATTACATAGAAATTTTACGCATAAATAATATAAAAAGCTAAACGTAAAAAATTAAGTGTAATATACATTCATATACATATACATCTTTAGGGATTATTCTTATAAAGTAGGCAGAGAAAACCAATGATTTTTTTAGATATTGAGTATGGTCATTTTGATCTATCATACCACCGCCAGGCGCTAACTCTCATAATACTCACTCGCATTATTAATTGTTCCAGGCTAATTTGCGTAGCTTATAAAAACATATTTTTGACTAATTAATATTTAAAAAAGGATATATTTAATGCGGTTAATTAATTCATAACAAAAATGAAATTTAAAAAAAAAATTATAAAAATACTTTTGGTGATGTAGTGATGGCCCTGTGAGTCCAGAACAGAAAGCACATCAAGTTGTTAGGTCTGTTCATTACAAATATTCCTAATAAGCGATATACATTATGGCAAACAAATGCAACGATGGGGATACTATCCTTGTCGTTTTACCAGACCAGTGACTTGTGGGTACAACGATTGTTAAATCTATTTTATTGACATTACTTACACTCGCTTTGAGTGAGGTAATGTTCGTTCTCCTGACTATGCTTCGGTTTCGAAGTGAAACGTGCGTTGAGTGCGTAAATTGTGTGCTTTTGTTCTTCCGTCGTGGGAAAAAGTATGGTGGGTGTGGCCCGTGGATAATTGTGCCACTGGAATCTTCTTTTTATCCGTACCATCGGCGAGTTTTTATCCATTTAATAAATCGCCGTCTTTCTTTTCGGTGGCATCGCGGAGGTCACATAAAACAGTTCGCGGAAAATTGTTAAATCTGTTCACTTTGCCTACTTCACAAGGGATTAAGTATGAGGATTTATTTGTTTTACTTTATATCTCAATAAATAGTACTTAAAATGCTTAAACATGGTTATGAAGACCACAATCTTTTAATTTATTATTTATTTTTAGTATTGTTTTAATAACAACCTATTTAAATATAAAAAGTATAAATGGGTATTATTAAATTATAACCTAAAAATTATGAAAAATATATAAAAAAATGCAATTTAAATTATAATGATTATATATGTTATGGTGATTTTAAGCAAAGGAAAAAATGCATTACTAACATCTTTTTCTTTGTTTAAAACATGTTAAATTATCTCTAGAAAAGGAATGGTGCTTACAGCAAGGAGGTATGCTAGTACACATATATTTTATAAGATATGTTTCTAAATAAAAACATTTAAAATAATTTTATTCTTACATCTAACAGCTAATGGAAAAAGATATTAGAATCGCGTACACATGTTTACATACTTTACCCCTACTAATACTTCGATACACAGTCTATTTTGTCTGAATATTCATCTCTTACTTTTATAAATGTGAAAAACTCTCCTCATTTTACCTTTAATGTCTCTAACATACATATATTTTTACAAATTCCCTTTTATATTTACGTCTCATCCGTAATTTATTGCCGGCCCGTCATTTGGCTGGCATTTTATTTATTTAGCCAAAAATACATTCACACTCTTTAAAATAATATGCAGGTCCTTCGCATTAATAATAATTATTTTATTTATTTTATACTAATGTTTAAAATATAATACTTGATTTAAGAAATTAATAGTCATTTTATGCAAGGAGCTGGTGTCTGAAATGGATGTTAACCGTTATTACAGATCACCAGGTCCTTACCCCAAGGAATGAGTTTATACAAGTTTTATGTTAACATTAATAATTTTATAATAAGTGTGTGTGTGTAAATATGTGTATAGGTACTGTTAGAAAAGCTGC
>DWBA01001641.1:0-10265 GCA_018236825.1 Apodemia zela
TTATTTGATTTTGTAAATAAAAATAATTTAATAAAATACTTTAAAATATTTGCACACCATATCATGGTAGAATATGTTGTAACTTTTAATTATTTTTTAATAAATTACAACACCCATTTCATTTCATTTTAATTATTAGCTTAGCACATAAACATAAAGCTGCTGGGTTTTAGGCATTAATTTGGAAGTAAAGTTATTTTAATTTTTATTACCTCATTCCGAACTCCAGCAATTATATTTTCTACTTCGTCGTCAGGGAACAAGTCTCCTACTTCTCCTGAAGCTAGCAGGTCGTTGATAAGTACAAGAAATTGTTCATTAGCAACTTGTGCGTCAGTCATCAAAAACATAATTCCAACATTCTTTAATCCAGTTTTTATATACAGCCCTGAAAGCTCATTCTGAAAAATCAGAAAAATATTATTAAAAGCACCTATTTTATAAAAACTGTCTTAATATATGTAGTTGGCCAAAAAAAGTATCTTCACGCCCATATCTCCGAAGAAGTAGGCAGAGGTACAACCCTATCGCCAACCGGGCACTTTGTTGTATTTTATCAGAAAACTGAGATCCCGGGAATCGAGCCCGGGACCTGCTGTGGTCAACACCGACATAATACGATTATAAAGATAATATCACGCTAAATGGAACCTTTTTATAAAGAAACTGTTCTAAACCAGTTGATCTAACTGAAAAAAATACATATTAGGTATAAATCACTTTTTAAATCCATACTTTTTATAAAGATTTTTGTTTTCTCTTTATTAATACTCCTAAATAAAAAACGTCTCACCTTCAAATCAAGAACACCGTAGCCCTTCTTTAACTGTATTTGCAGCACTTCTAAACTTGAGATAAAAGCCGCTAAACGAGACAGAGACTGTTTGCCAGATCCACCCACTCCTACCAGCAATGCACTGCCTCTTGGACTTTCCAATATACGACTTATTCTATAAAACATATATGGTATTAAATAATTAAAAATTAATGTTTCAAATTTTTAGGTTTAGAGAATTCTATTTAGAAATTTTAAAATCGTATTTTAAAATGTTCCAATTTAATACTACTAGGTGGTAGAGTTCAGCATTGTTTCGCCTCGGTCTGGTACCATCGCCTGTCCTATTCCTGCCGCCATAGCGTCAATGCTTGTCACTGTAGTATTCCGGTTTGGAGGTTAAGGTGGCCGGTAAACTTATGCATGTGGCATTAAGACCTCGCTACAAGATAGCAACGCCCAATTGCCATTTTTGGTGTCTATAGGCGATGGTTGACTCTTTCCATCAGGAGACCCATATGCCTGATCGCTATCTTTTGATATAAAAAATTAATAATAATACCAAAATTAAGTAATTTTCCCTTAATTTCAGCAAATACTTAAAGAATTATCCATTAAATAATTAAACACATACGTTTATGATCGTATTAAGCTACCCAATATTGCCTTTGATGATCGAAAGGGTTTTTCTTACTAACCACAAATTTTCATACGAAGTTCTTTTAAAGCAGCATGCCATCGCCATGGGAATTAAATTTTACGCATGCACGCAACGCGCAAATCCTAGTTGTGTAAGTTATAAAATAACATTAAAATATTAAGTTTTGTGTTAGTCACACACAATAATCGCAAAAACAGTAAAATAGTTACATAGTACGTGGTTTGCAACGTCTCGCTCTGTTTAGTCCAACTGCCCTACCTAAAAGACGACATCGCCGTCGTCTTCCGTCTTTCTTCTTCGTGCTAATCAAAAAATATTAATACATATAACGACCGTAATTAGGTCGTTAAAAATATTGACTGATATTTCATAATGTATATATCTATTCTATGTACTTGTAGCTACTTGGAGTTCGGGTTTAGATCAATTCGTGTAATTATATAGTTCGGCGATATTTATTTATTTCAAAGCTGACTGACGCAGCTTCACCCGCGAGTAGATTAACATATTATCGTCAATATAACTTTTAATACAAACTTTCATACTCCATTTCAGCTTCTTTAGGTTAACTTTAAAAAAAGTTAATATATGTTTCTTCTAAGATATTAAACTATCTCCGTGCCAAATTTCAACAGATTAACAGACAGCATACACACAGACAGACTATCGAATTTATAATATTAGTATGAATTCATTTATTTATTAGCTTTAATTAAAGTGGATTCCAATAATTTCAATAATTCTTTTTTTACCTGCATATATGCATCATTGCGTCCTCAAAAAGTACCAAATTCATAGCTGCAATGAGGTCATTATAACTGGATAGTGCTTCAGTGAGCAGCTTATTGAGCTGATCCCACGTTTCAATGGGCATATATTTGGGGTCACCAATACCACCCGCAAAGTGACAATAAATATTTGGACGCTCGAATACTACTCCCTCATCAATATCCTAAAAATATTATGGAATGTGCTTAGTTGTCAATATCTTCTTCATACGCACTCGTAATGAGTCTTTTGCTAGGAGTCCCTGTGAATATTTCGCCTAAGGTTGGAGGTAATATTTTATTAAATGAGTATTATACAGTCTCTTATCAGCTCCGATAGAAAATTTTAAATAAAAATTTTTCGACTTAAAAATGCCAACTGGAAACAGCACGCCGTACCATCCATCATTGTACGCAGTACTCAATATATTTCATATATATTTCGATACTAAATATTTTAAGACATCAAATGTTTTTTTGAAAATATATTAGAAGAAAAAGTTTACTACATAGTGGGTTACACCGTCTATTTGTAATTGGGTTTAGAGTTAAAATTCACAAATTTCACTTTAAAGCAAATTTAACTCTCACTTGCAATATCAACATTGCACTCAAAAAAATACAAAAATTGCGTTACATTCAGACCAAACATAATTTTTCAAAGTTTATCTACATAACAATATCTGGTGGCAATATCTGGTGGCAATATATGAACCGATATTCGATCGGCATACCATAGAATCAATCGTCCTACGTACCGAAATCAATAAAGAGTCCAGTGGAGTTTAGCTATATTTTTCTCTTTGTCTTAGGCCCTCCTTTTTTACATATTACAATGAGTACAAATCATATTTGTTCATCCTCACTTTTATTTCATTCTAATTATATAATATCCAATTATTGCACAAACCTCAAAATTCTTTTTGCAAATATCCACTTGCATTTTTAGGAAAGCGTCTATATCTTTATCCTCTGTTAGTTTATCACCGTAGACTCGATGCGTTTCATGAAGCCAAAGTCGAATTATATCAGACGGATTTACCAAACATTCATTAGAACTAAATAAAAACCCCTTTAACAAAAAAAATAACATTTTAGAAATAAATATAAAATAATGTAATTAAATGTTTAATTAAAGATATTACAGAGAAAGGAATAAGGGAGAAAACATGAACAGATCATTAGGGATCATACTTGAATACCATTTCAAAGAAAAGGAAGACTGATTACATGACTGAAACATGTGCGATAAAGGATTATACTTACTTGGAATATATTAGAGATATCCCTTAAGTTGAAAATGTAATGAAACTTAATGGCTGTCGGTAAAAATATCTGTGATACTTTATTGTGCAGCGCTATTGCAGCAGCAACAACATTCGCTGAAATATGATAAGTTTTTTAAGCTGTTTAGTAATAAATATATACCTACTCACCCCAATAATAGTAACGCCAATTTAATTGCATAGAAAAAATATTTTATTTAAACAGTGATATAGACAACTATGACAGAAATATTAAATTATTTGAGGTTTTAATTTAATAAAGCTTAAGATTTACTAAGAAACGCTTCATTTGGTAAATTTATTCTGTAAATAATACCAGACCTACAAAAATTAACTCCGTATCAAAAAAATATCCGAGGCTGGACTAGTCAAGTGCCTAAGGTCACAAGGAGGGAACGGAATGGAACTTAATACAATTATGTAGTCAATCATATGTGAACTAGGCACACTCTTTGTCTATTCATTTAGAAGTGTGATTGTATTGTTTTTGTTACTTCTTCACGCTTTCATTTAAAGCAACAAACAGACCGAATATACAAGTAAAAAAACAGGTCTTTATAAAAGACCTATCCTGAAAGCCAAAGTGAGTTTTAGAATTATGAATAAATTATTATCTATGTACTTACGTGAAAGTTTTGCTATTTGAGCATTGATTCTTAATTCTGGATTAACTAAATGTTGACTTAAAATTGAATGATAGATGTTATTCAAAGCCTCAGTGTTTGGAAAACTAATAGCAAATACACAAAAGTGCCTTTGCAATCTTGGGTTTATTGTAAAGCTCCCCGACGTTGGGTTCATACAAGACACATATTGCGTGTTGTGTATGTCTTTCAGTGTTAGCTTGGTACGATCATACCAATGATTGTAATCAAGATGCTGACGAATAATTGTATGTGGTTGGACCGTTCCATAGAAATCCACCTCTGGCATATTCATATCATCTATGAAGTAAATCAATGTTTTATTTCCGGGAGGACCATAATTTCTGCCAGCTTTCTTTTCTAACGGTTTTTCTAAGATTTTTTGTAGCATCTCTGAAGTCGTGTAAAAATTAAATGGAATAGACTGTATCGCGTAAGTTTCTGGAAGACTGAAATTTTTTTCGGTGTTATACACTCACATACAATCATCTAAATAAATCTTAATTATATTTTATATATTACATACCTCTGAAGTTTTTCGTTGACAAGTACGGTCTTCCCACATCCAGCTCCTCCTACTAACATAACAGGATGCTTTTTCTTCATAAGCAAATCCAAAAAATACCTAATTTTTATCGTATCTGCTGTAGGTACAAGCACCGCCTACAAAACATTTAACCTTAAATATTCATATTTATATAACTAAATATATAAAACTAACAATTTAATGGTAATGTAAGTATACAATACATAAATTTCATAAGTGTGTTACTGGTTCGACACTTTATATCGTCGTGTCGTTTTGATAAAATTCAATTATTTAAATTAATAATTAATAGAAATAGTTACACCATCCCACGATAATTTTGTCGTCTGTATGTATGTGTATGTTTTCAAATGTTTGTTCAAAGATAACTCGAGTCCAATTCGGAACATCATGAAATCTGGTCGGCGAAATAGGGAAACAAAAAAAATTAAAGGCCTAATATGAGTTAAGGGATTGCTGAGATATAGAGGTTGGGAAAGGGGTACAAAAATCTAATGTGAAAACTATTTCATCTTGTGTTGAGAATTCGGGGCTAGCCACTATTTTATTCACCAAGTGTCGACGATCAAAAATGTAAAATACTCGTATACCATTTGCATTGTAAAGATTTATTACAAATAAATAATTAAATATTATGTTGTATGTAAATGTGTTGAGTTAATAAATGTATTTTTGTTGACATTATTTGAAAATATATTTTTCTATTATTTTAGAATTTGGGAGTTAAAAAAATTTAAGAAAGTGATTTCAAAACATACTTGTAATGGGACGTCAGAATCTAATTCAAATTTCGTTATTTTCTCCGTCCAAGGCATGAACTGTTTTGATTCAGGATCAATATAGTAGTCAAACACAGTTCCTCCAGTTGGAAACTTTACATTTTTAAATTCATTTACCCACCATTTAGAGAACTCTGGAAAATTATGACTTAAATTATGAATATATTATTATTAAATTCAAGTGCTTACGAAAATTTTAAAAGAAAACTTTAGAAAACTAGAAAACATATTTAAAAAAAATATGGTGCCATCTTGCCATGGGAAACTTGGTCGATGTGGAACATCAGAACTATTTAATAGAAAATATCCTCTAAATAATGCCTTTTCGGTCTGTATTGTTGGTTTGCCTGTTCAGCTCAGCGAATACTTTCCAGCAATACTGAAAAACTTTCGCAATTCAATTCTTTTTTCTTTTTTAGACAAATTGCGGTTCAAATCACGAACCCAGGTGCCGCTAATACTAAATAATTCTTAATCACTCAGCAAAATGCAGGCCATAAATTTGAAATAGACATCATTTAAAGCATACAACAGTATTTGAAGCTGAATATATTTAAAACAGTTATAAATTAAAGTAAATGATATCTTACCGACTCTATAGTCAATGTTTGTATCTTGAAACATTGCGGATCCAAATGCCCAGACACAAGCAAACACAAAAAATACGTCATGCCAATCCTTCGAACAATCTGTAGGTGTGTTTTCAGGGGTTAGTAAGCAATCAAGAAGATGGCATAGCATTTGTATATGGGCCATCTCGGCTATTGGAGTTATCTTCTTAAATCTGTTACGCACAGTTTCTAGACAAGGGGGAATATATTTATCGAATAGTATTACTAAATTTGATTTTTCTGCTGGAATCTTCCTCGTTTCTATCCAACTTGTCACATACCTGAAATATACTTATATTATATACTATATATTTATAATAATTTCTTTCTATATAATAATATAGAAAGTAATTATTAATAAAATATGAAACCTTATAGAAATATAAATGAAAGGAATTGAAAGATGGCTTGAAAAATTGCTACATTTTGAATGATATAAATCTTAAAAATATAATTCAGTAGCAATATTGCAAAATAACAACTTTAAGTAACGATATTGCTTACGGATTCCAACCCAAATCTTGTGGGTTAATATACAATATTCCAGCTCGAGATACAGTCGCAGGAGTTGCAGTACGAAGATTAGATATTTCGAACATTAATCTCATACTTGGTGTAAGAGCTATTCTTTCGTTGCTAGCTAATGTTAAAATTTTATTATCATCCATAACCGTATTTAAAGATTCAATCCACATAGGATCAATGTCTCCATCCAAAACAATCCACTTTGGATATTCACCAACAATATTAGCTTGATCACGCATTATTACTGAAAAAAGACCATCTTTCCACTCTCTAGTAGCAGGATTTATTATACCAAATAATTCATCGTTTGTAACTGCTTTCGGGTTTAAATCAGTGTAAATAGGTTTCTTTTTTAAGTTTTGATATGTTTTAAAAAGTGTTTTCCATACTTGAGTTTTGCCTGTGCCAGCATTACCAACAATAAATACCGAATGACGTACTTCTAAAAGTTCCTCCAATTGTACTACTTTTAGTATAAAATTATCTTCTGGTTGTAAAAGTAAATCCATAGCTGCTTGTTTAACTGTCCTTTCGAATTCCAAATCACGCTTTCTCGGTACTTCAAGAGCTGGAAATAGATCTCCAATCAAACCCATAAATACAGGCATGTCATCTGTTACTATTTTTGGTATATTAAAGTCCCTAAGGGTTCTCATTAATACCTCTTCTTCCGGTCTACCAGGATCGCCTCGCTGTAATAAGATTGTATCGACTTGTATTATAAATAAAATATTAGACAATATTAAATTGCATTAAAAGGGTAAATTGTATAATGTATATAAAGGTCACTGACTTAAACAATTAATCAAAGTGGATGAAGTCACGAGCAACAGTTATATGTAATAAAATACTTATTATAAAACTTACTTTTAATGACCCTGCTACAACCAGAACGGATTTAATAGCTCTCAACCCCCAATCATAATGATCTTGTTTTGATAATAATTCCTTGCAGAGAGTATATAACGTGATGAATTTTCTAGCTAAAATCTTGGCATCTTGAAATCCTTCAGCCACTAACATTATTTCGCAAATTAATTCGAAATCCGGCACGACCATAGCACATGGTCTAAAAAGGGCCTTTAAATTTTCAGGTAACTCTGTTCTACCTGCATACCCAGGATTCATTGTAATAAAAATACCAACAGTTGGTACCAATGCAATTATTTCTCCCATGAAATTAAAAGTTTCTTTTTTATCCCTAAAAATATTACAACAATTTAATTTATTTTATTAAGACAAATTCACGTTGCAATTATGAGTTATAAAATTTCTTAAATACTATTTACTTCATAAAAATAGACGTTTAATCATTGATTTATTAAATCAATGCGTTTAATTAATAAAATAATATTAAAGGTGACATCCCACTTTTATTACCCTATTATTTATTACATTTTAATTGACATAGTAATTAATTTAAAAGCTTGAATTACTAAATTAAACATTTAATTCAGGTACAAACGCCAGTTAGAGTATTTCGAAAATGCAACAATTCTATTTTTTACTTAGCCCATCAAAGTAAACCCAAGAACTTTTTGCTACTCTTACTCAAGATAAGCTATTGTTAAGAATCTGTTTGAACCCTTTTGAAAAAATTTCCATTTTCCAGATAAAAATATGAGAAAATGCACTAAAATGTTTTAACATATATAATTGTTGTATAAATGTCTTGTATAAACGAAAAAGTCACGATATATTTTTTAATAATTTTCATTACTAGGTTATCTATAATATAAAAATGAATCGCTGAATGTGTTCCTAAGCGCAAATCTCGAGAGCTTTTTTTTACGATATTCCTTGAAGTACGAGGATGGTTCTTACGGAGAGAAAAATTTAAAAAAATGCCTGGAAAAGTCTAAAAACAACACTTTTCTATATTCCCTTACAAAATATTCGTAATAAATTATTACCAATAATACTTAAAAGTCAATTTGAACTTTAATACCATACCATAAAATTTAATTGTTAGTTGAGGGGTTCCGGCAAGGTAAAACAATTGAGTGACGTTAGTATGGTGTAAATATTAATGTCAATATTTGTCAATATTAGGCGGTAAGAAGTCCGCCGGGTCAGCTAGTTTATTATAATTATTAACGCTAGTTAATCATATATGGAGCCCGCCGTGTTATTATTGTTTTTTGTGAAACCAACGGCAACAACGCATTTTTTACAGTAGTAGCCTGTGTCAAATCTGAGGGTAACTTCTCTGGATAACTAAAAGTCTCTATCATCTATTCATCTAAAATTATTCAGCGTTATAGCATAAAGAAGTCACAAATACATACAAACATACATACAAAGTTATCAGTGAGAATTAGTGAGATAGATTAAAATAAAACTTAAATACTACACCTTATAGCATCCTGTACTGATTTTACTTGTACAGCAACGACGGACAAAACTTCAACAGATATTCTGTTAAATTCATCAAAACAACCCCACGCACCGGTTTGAGCTAATCCTTTATAAATGTTACCACATGACTAAAAATAAAAAATAAATATAATTTATAAAAAAAATCGTAAAATACAGGTTGAATGTTAAAAGGCTGTACATATTGAAAGACTCGATAGTTGATGGTCACATGTAATCAATTAAAATGTAATAGAGAATATTGCTTAACTCTAGTAAACTTCAATGAAATTGGTGTAGTAATATTCAAAAAGTATTTTTACCGCGCGAGTACTAACAGGTCTAGTCACGAGTTCGGCATATCGCAATGAACTTAATATCTAAGCGTGTGTGCTCTTACTATACCGTATAAATAATAATATAAAAATCATAAACATTTTATTGAATAAATAGGTCAATAAATAAGTACCTTTTTATATGTTAGGTATCAAAATCGAGTACTGAACACCCGCCTGCAGTATCTACAGTCTTTTGCAAGTCAACTTATATTCTCTAAATAAATTTATTTCTCAAATTCAAATTCGGCATGCTAGATACAATGTAATGATTGAAATTAATACGTATCTTTCAATAACTTGTGTAATGTTGTACAAGCCTATCGCAAACCTGATAATCCATTTGTTCAGAACAATTAAATACGTAAACCATTATCCCAAGTGCTCTTCCTAGATCTTTCGTAGTTTCTGTCTTTCCTGTTCCAGCAGGTCCAGCTGGCCCACCACCCATAATCAAATGCAAAGACTACAAATTTAAAATAATCATATGAGTAAAGATGGAAAGACAAAAAGCCAAAAAATAAACAGTTTAATTAAGCAATTTAATATGTACCTGGGTTAAAGTAATATAACAACGATCTGTAAGTGGAGTTATCACTAATCTAGGTGTATTTCCTAAATACTCGTAACTATATTGAAACTGAGCATCGCAAATATTTGCAAAACAATGGGATTCTTTCTCATCCCACCTAAAAAGAAAACATTGAATTAGAAGAAAAACTTAAAAGAAATATTAATTCTTCAATCTCCGTGTTCTTGATAGTACAAGGACCTAATTATAGAAGATTTTAAATTGTACCACATTATCCATATTACAAATGTAACTTTGCCTTTTCTGCTAGGAACCATGTAATAACTAATCCGTACAAAGTATTCAAAGTATCCATAAATAATCTATATTATTTAATATTATAAATGCGAAAGTTTGGATGTTTGGATGTATGGACGGATGGATGGATGGATGTTTGTTACTCAATCAC
>DWBA01001642.1:0-10262 GCA_018236825.1 Apodemia zela
ACTGTGCATCATTTCTTTTTTAAACGTTCATAACTCAGAAGTGTCGTTCTGTGGATTAGCTCCATTACCCTCCAAGGGGACGATATTATAAATGCGAACGTTTGTGAGTATGGGTGTATGTTTGTTACTCTTTCACGAAAAATCTACTGAACAGATTTGGATGAAATTAGGCGCACAAGTAGATGGTGACTTGGAATAGCACAAAGGTTACTTTTTATCCCGGAAAAATGAGTTGATCCCGCGGGATTCACCAAAAACTTTGTATAATGCAGCGTGCAGCACGCTGCAGCTAGTATATAATAATCCATCCAAAAAGTATGAAATATATAAATTTTCGTTACTTTTATATATTCGAGGCTAGGTATATTATGTACTTCACAGTTGTCAATTATTTTGTATAAAAACTAGCGACCTGCCCCGGCTTCGCACGGATATATAAATGTATAATACATATAAACCTTCCTTTTGAATCACTCTATCTATTAAAAAAGGCATCAAAATCCGTTGGGTAGTTTTAAAGATCTAAGCGTACATACGGACAGACAGCTAAAAGTGGCTTTTTTATATTATGTAGTGAGACTGAAAAACCGTATGAAATAAGTCTATCTTCGTTGCTTTATTTCTTCTAGGCTGTATGCACTTCGCAACTTATGCTTTTATGTAAATGAAAACATTGATAAGTCTAAATTCAAAATTTAAAAAACTCGACACATTCCTTTATCATAAAACCGCCTTCCTGCCTCATGTACATGATTTGCAGAGCAAAACACGAAAAGAGCTGATGATCTTCAAACAGAAATCCTTTTGCCTCAATTGAAGTCACAGAAGACCAAATTTCGTGTCGATCAGACCTGTACCAGTCGATTAATTCCTTTTATCATGTAGAAAAGAGATGACCTTGAAACGGCTAAACTGATTTTAATAAAACACGTTTTAAGAATCACCACTAGGAAACAAAAAAGGCATTCGAATGATTCAGCCGTTTAAGAGCTACTGTGTCACAGACACATACATACATTCAAACACATAAGGGTCAAACTTATAACGCCACTTTGTTGCGTCGGGGCTTAAAAAGACGTATGCAACATGTCCATTGTCCATCGTCTTTGCTCTATCTCGCCTATATCGTATGGGCTTCGTAGCATTCGATACTTTTGCATAAAAAAAACATAACGTGACCTCCAGTAATTGCACAAGTCTAATTTTCTCAGCACTACTGTTCCGGATAACAGATAATGTTCTCCCGTTTTCGAAATTGTCGGATCTGTAGCCTACGGTCACAACGGTATACTATGCGTGACTGAGCCTCTGGCTTCTTAGATTTATTTTATTCGTATTAATTTTTACAGTAGGGTACTTTACTGACGCTAAATTATATGGTATCAGCTTCTACTTACTTGATTATGTTAAGCGTTTATTTTTGTTTTTAATAATGTTGTTCCTTGGAACATGTTATTAAAACAAACAGCCTTCATTTGGATTGATTGAAGTTCGGTTCTGGTTCTGTGTTCTAGTTTAGAGAGTCAGATAGCCGATATACTTATAGATTTGGCATTTCATCCTTGCCGCATGGATGACAACGCACCATTTACACGCACATCTTTGTGTCTGTGGGCGATGATTGTCTCATTCTGTCACAAGAGCCATTAGCCGTTTTGCTATCCTATGATATAAAAAAAAATGTTTTAAAAATAGATTTAAGTAAAAGTATATGGTATCAATTATCGCCTCTGTGGTCTAGTGGTCCGGTGTCGGTGTTGATCGGTGTTGACCACATGAGGTCCCGGGTTCGATTCCCGGGTTGGGCAATTCAATAAATGTGGTTTTTCAGTTTTCTGATAAAAACAGTTGCCCGGGATTTTAAAAGTGCTTGGTTGGCGATAGGCTTGCCACCTATCACATTGTGGGACTGAGTATCTTCGGCTAATTGTGGGTGCATTGGTTGTACCTCTGCCTACCTCGTCGGGGATAAGGGCGTGAAGATACGACATAATAATAGGTCCGCTCGTGACCACGGTCAATGTAACTTGGCCAAAACGTTGAGCTTTACAAGTAAGTTCTACATATGTACGCGTTTTTGACCTTTTGCGTTAGTTTTTAAGTTCATAATATAAGGTATCAAAAAGACACTACAAATTATGAGATCTCTAATGATAATGATAAATACAACAAATTATGAGATATCTCTGAGTCTCTATCAGGTTTATTACAAGTATATTCGGCTCAAAACAGCTTCACAGTCCTTAGTATCAAGTTTCTAAATCTATATTTTCCCTCCCAACAGCTAGTATATTTGCGTTTGGATCTTATTACTGAATATCTCCCGAGCATTACCACTGCTATTTATTAGATTGAGTCGTGAGACCGTGGTGCACGGTAGCTGGTGTCGGGTAAATAAACCTTGCCAATAAAATAACGGTGTTTATCGTCCAATAACATTTTGTTTGCTGTTACTTCTCGTAATTAGCAGTTAATTGTGCTCTTGGCTTTAGTACAAATGAGATAGATACGACTGCGCGCCTTATTAACATTCCAGATCTTGACTATTCTTTAAATTAGTTTATTTAAACTGTTTTATGTCTGGTTCCTATATCTGTATAAGGACTCGTTTTCGTTACTAATAGTAATGTTTTCTACGAGGCATAAGTTAAAACTGTTCCAGTAAATGTCAAATTACCAAACAATTTGTGGAACTTATTATTGTTAAAGTACCTGGATGACTGCTATTTGCTCGGTATTTTTGGAACAAGGTTCCTTATGAGAGGGGTACCCTAGCAGGCAAATAACGTCGGTAAAGAAAATACGTGGACTAACATTTGTGATGGATGGAGGGATGGATGTTTGTTACTCTATTATGCAAAATCTACTGAACGGATTTGGATAAAACTTTACAGGAACATAGCTGTACGGTCTACGGTACGGTTCCTGTAGGGATATCCGTGCGTACGCGTTTCAGGGTGTCAGTGTACTGTATATACAAAATAATGAATCCGGTACGTTTGAGTACTTTATTCAAACTGGTTATATATCCAATGCAACTTATTAATATATTTTACATACTATGAGTTGTAACGCAAATAAGCAGTTCATAAAAGGCGAATGATTAGCTATACGTGTCACTATCAACGTGACTACTGCGTAAGTGACAGAGTTCCGCAACGTATCGCCCGGGTTTTGGTACCACCGCATTACCTATTTTTGTCGCAATAGCGACAATGCTAGTCACAGTCATGTTCCGGTTCGGAGGTTGAGCTTGCCGGTAAACTTATGAATGTAGTATTAAAATCTCGCCACAAGATAGCAACGCACCGTTAACACCTTGTTGGTCCGGGCTCCTTTGAAGAATAGACCAACTGCCGTTCTGCCAGGCATGTCGTAAAAGGCAACTAATTGGCTATGCGTGACACTACCATCGTGGCTATTAGGTTGTTTAGTTTAGTTAACTTTAGTTCAGCATTGTCTCGTCCGGGTCTGGTATCACCGCCTTTTTTTATTCCTGCCGCAATAATGTCAGTGCTTGTCACTGTCGTGTTCCAGTTTGGAGGGTGAGGTAGCCGGTAAACTTATGCATGTGATAGCAACGCACCATTAACATCTGCTTATAAACATCTGCTTGAAACCCATCTGCTTGTTTGCTATCTTATAACATAAAAGAAAATATGTAAAAGCATAGTTTCTCTTTGCTGTACTGTGCTGATCGCTGTCTTCCGGTTGGATGGTAAGGTAGCCGGCAATCTTATGCATGTGGCATTAAAACCATCAACATCTTTAAATTAATTAAGCGATGGTTATCTCTTTCCATCAAGAATACCACCTGCTTGTTTCATATCCTATGAAATGAAAAAAAGTAGAAACGCACGAACTCACTGGCCCCTAGCGACAACAAAGGAGAATGATGAGGGTCCATACAAAGTTAGCCTAGAAACCATCGCATGTTGATAAATGCTTATCGTGTTGTAACATTTTTAATTTCTTCTGAAATGTAGATTGTATCATGGACACTTTTTTTAATGCTTAAGCTATAAGGATTATGATTAATTGAATTCACAATTATTACAGCCATTCACGTCACAATATTTCGGCAATATAGGTATATATAATACGTTTTTGCATCTCTCAACATAAACATTATTTGATTTTAACCACTTAAAAGTTAAAAGATGATTTACTTTTGTTTACAATAATAAAGCAAAATATTAAATTTCACTCGATCACAGATTAAATAGATGACACTTGTTTTTTTTTCTTTTTTGAGGAAGATACTAAAACTATTCTGTTTATACCGCCTTCTGTGTTGTAAGTAGAAATAAATACGCATCTTAACCTACTCGACATTTTTTTAACTTGTTTAATTGGTCACAAATTAATTAAAGTGTTAACTTTATGGCAGAAAAGAAAAATCTTTGCTTGATTTAGAAATAAGAAATAGTGTACAAGTTTGATTAGTTTCATGATTTGAAACGTCATATATGTTCCTTTTTAAAATGTGCTTGCTACTAAAAAGTGTCCGTTTAATTTTACGTCTAATATGAGCTTATTGTACATTAAATTAAATTGATAATGTCGGTATATTCTTGTAGGACTTTTAGGCCGGTCTCATTAATCTCCTTTATTTTTCAAACAGTGCCAACAACGAAAAGTGTTAAATAAAGAAATGGCTTTTACTTTAAACAACAAGAAGAAATTAGTACGTAGCGTAGGACAAAAAATGAAAGGACCGTTTCTTTAAATTTTCTTGAGTGTATACTGTATATCAATTCCCATAATTCAAATTTTGCCAAAACATACAACCAAAAGTCATTTACATACAAAAGCCAGTATCAACAAACGCATCCTTGTTGATACCAGTCAGAATCAAGTTGCACAGGTGAATTAAAACCAATGGTTGTGTTAATTATACAAAGAGCCATGCTCTCTGGACCGAATTATGACATTGGCTATAGTTGTAGCCGGTGATCGTGATAGCTGAGTTTACTACCAGGAGAAAGAATTTATTTTCATACTTTCAAATGAAATATAGCAATAGAAAAATACATTAGAATTTTATTATTTATTTAGTTGCCAGCGTTCTCGCAGCGGCTGCGAGAAAACCTTGTTTGTTATAAGAGCGTGCCAGTCACTAATGACTTCTCTTGTTTTCGCATAAAGTAATAGCGCGAAAACAAAGTCTTACTCAAAGTTGTTTTAAAATTTAAAAAAATATATGTTTTTTTTACTTGTGTATTATGACCTAGTGGTTTGCTGGCACTGAAATAACCTTTGAGTATGTACAATCATTTTTGGGATTGGCATGGATTGATTTCATGTTCTGTATTTCTTTGCATATTTATTATCATTTAATTAATTAAATTAAGATGCCTGATAAAGGCTCAATTTTTTCCGTCTTCAATAAACTTGTAGTAAGACACTGAATATAAAGCATAATATTTGTCTGTTCAATTAAAATCATTTAATTAACTTATTTTTCTGTCATCCAAGCAGCCTTGTATTATTTTATAAACACAGTTTCGAGATAGCTGTTACTACGAGTTTCTAAAGCATACTCATTTGGATTTTCCAAGCTATTATTTATATTGCTTACCGTATTTGATTTAAAAATATAAGGAGGTTTAATATAAATATTATGTATGTGTATTTTTGTTTATATGATTTCATTATTTTATTTTTATACAGGCTGTTTTAAAAAAAAATTGAACTTTTTAAAAACACTAAAGCACCCTTCGCTGTCCAACAACCAGGATATTACACATGGCCGTATGCCATCAGGCCACAAGACAAAACCCGGCTTAGAAAGTAAATAGCGTACTACGTTCGTAGTAATAAGTACGGTCCATTTGAGAAAATTATTGTGCGCACTTAACCGCAAATAAATTGGCCAGGCACCACGTGAACTGCGCTGTTAGTAGCCATTCCTCCTAATGTCTGGTGTTTCTATTGCCATTTTATTTTATTCTAAGTATCATGTTGTATGACGCTAAAATCTTATTAAATCGTATAGCACACTACCTGTTTCTCGGGGCTTCGTTCGACTGACCCAAAATCATTACTTCCCTTTGTTCAGTCAGGTAAAAAATAGCTTATGACATTCGTGGATCGTGCCGCTTTCTGATGGTAAAAAATTGTATGGTCGCTACAGTAGTTTTGTTATTCGTTGCCAACATACAAAAGTACAAATGTTTTTATAATAATAGAATATTTATAAATATAGACGAAGCACTAAGTCATTTGCGTTTGGTGTTAAAAGACATGTAATTTATACTTACGAAACTGTCTACTACTACTACCTAACCTAACTAGCATAACTAAAAAAAATATAATTTGGTGAATATATTCCGAAGTTATGCGCATACAAACATTTTGGCAAGTAATTTTTTTATATACTAGCGACCCGCCCCGGCTTCGCACGGGTACAATGTAGATATTAATGTGGTGTCAATGTGGAGTGACTAAAACTCAAGTGATATTATTATCGTGATGATCACATTAAACTACAGGTAACAGTATACCATTGTAAACAAAGTTTACAGCTGTTTTTTCACGAGACAATACAAACATGTTTTCGTTAGAGGTTCACTCTCGCTCTGTCCCCGCATTTTAAATCACTGATATCTTTTAAGATATTAATTTTAACGATATGCTCTAAAGGGCAATTTAGAGCTACATTAAATGCACAACGTATTTAATTAGAGAAGAAACAATATTGTATTGTTTAAAATAGCTTCGTATACCATTGTTTTTTGTAGATCTTTTGAAGATGTTTCCGTACTACAATCACTTCTATTATTTTAATCTATCTCCTAAAGTTTAGCCAGCATTTGCAATTGTAAGTGTACAAAAATATGTTGTTTACGACAAATCTTTGAAATTCCCAGCTTTCATCTACTATGATATGCTTGTAACATATAAATCTTCCTCTTGAATCTCTCTGTCTATTGATGAAATCCGTATTAGTAGTAGTTTTATAGATCTTAGCGAACATGCAAAGGGAGCGGCTTTGTTTTATACTATGAATATAAAGATATAGATAATACTAGCTGCAGCGTGCAGCCCGCTGCATTATGAAAGTTTTTGGCAAATCCCGCGGGAACGACTCATTTTTTCATCAACATCATCATCTACCTGTATGCCATATCCATCCATCCATCCATCCATACATCCAAACATCCAAACTTTCGCATTTATAATATTAATATAGATGTAAGGTTTTATTACATTTGTATAACTTACGAAAATTTTAAATGAAAATAAATGGAAATTAAAATAAATGTTCAAGGTGTATTTAATCATTTATATGACTTTGATTTTAAATTACTTCGTCATAATGTCGTTCAGGCTGTTTTCACTTGATAGAATGGTCAACAGAAATATTTTAAATCAGTATAACCTTAGCAGAGTCAAGCAAATTCACGGCTTTCCACCTTATTAGAATTCGCAAATACGAAAGTAAATTGCATTATTTTTTAGGATTTATTTCATCGGAATCTCATTAAATCATCTTGCTGGATTTAATAACAAGTATCAAGAGACGAAGGTAATAAAAACGACAACCGAACCCTTCGTTATCGAAAATACGAAAACACAATTAATTGGCTCCCGTTTTGTAACTTTGTTAAAGGGATTGCTGGAATGGTAACATTGATGAATTTTAAATGAATTTCCACCGAGGTGTGTACTTACATACAAAGGTTATACAGAATTCTATTTTACCATTCATTTAAATGATTTTATATGTTTTTTTAATATAATTAGCAAACTAAATGATGAAATGAAGGATGATTGACTTGATGGAAACAGAAACTATTGCCTCTAGACCAAAGATTTGAATGGTGCGTTGCTATCCGTGTGGCGGAATGGCAAAGCCATAAGTATAACGGCTGCCTTACCCTACTGCGTAAGGTAGTCGGTAAACTTATACACGTGGCATTAAGACTCGGCACAAGAATAGCAATGTACCATTATCATCTTTGTTGTCTATAGGCGATGGTTGTCTTTCCATCAGGAGAACATCTGCTTGTTTGCTGTCCCATGATATAAAAAAACGTGAAAAGTGCCAATAGTAAGGCTAAATTAAAAACTGTGCAAGTGTTATGTTAACTTAATAAAATGAATTTCACCAAGTACAATAAAAGTATACCATATTTTTATGACGTAACATGTGACTAAATACCGTCAACTAAATGAAAATTTACATTTAGTTGACGGTATTTAGTCACATGTTGCGACAGGTCACAAGTCAAATATTAAGGTAAGGTAGCCAATAGACTTAGGCATATGGCATTGTCATCCCGCCACCTGCATAGCAACGCACCCTTAACATCGTTGGTGTCTATAGGTGAAGGTTTCTCTATGCATCAGGAGAGCCGCCTGTTCGCTATCTAAAGGTATAATACTAGTATGTTTATCAGCCATTAACGCAAGTTGCTTTCCAGTAAACAAATAGTGAGATTTAGTTTTAAAATTCGAATGATGGATGATCCGTGTCTTCACTTTTTATAATTTACTAGCGACCTGCCCCGGCTTCGCACGGATTATAATAAATAAATATTCCGGGACAAATTACACGAACTGATCTAACCCCAAAGTAAGCAAATTATTTGCTTGTGTTCTGGGTGTTAGTTAACGATACTAATACATAGAATTATATAAATACTTTTATATATTTAATACTATGTATAATAATTACTTTATAATATTTACATATATAAACACCAAAACCCAGAAATACAAACATCTACGCTAATCAAACAAATGTTTGTCCCTGCCGGGAATCGAACCCGGGCCCCATTGATACGCAGTCAGGTTCGCTAACCACTCGATCAACGGGGCGGTCATTTGTATATGTATGTGTGTGAAATCTCATTTTCTGTCTTGGATGAGTTGCATCCAGGTACAGCACCCGTAACCATGACCAATCACTCTCATAAACACTATAGTAACACTTTATAATTTAAAGAAATATAATTTATAAATTATTAATATAATTTAAAGTCTCGCCTGTCTATCTCGCTTTAACGTACGTGTGACTATGCTCTGACTTTTTCGCATAGCCAATCTTAGAGTATATTAAATCTATGGAAATTGCGATATTTGACAGATTCTACGACGTTTTCGTACCGGATTTACCCGTCTTCCAAAATCCAGTCGTGTCAGGCTCCGTTAGCCTATAAAGTCAATCAGGCTAAAACACTTGGCTAAGGCAGTTGTATATATTCATAAACGTTGAAAGTTATTCTATATCTTAGGGTGTCTATAATCTATATCATGTAAAGTGTACAAAGTTTAAAGAAGAAATCGGAAAATTATTTCTTAATATTTTCTATGCTTTCATTTTAATTAATAAATAAAAAATTAAATAGTATCTTAAGTTAACTTAATTAAAACATAAAAAGTGTAAGGTTTTGCTTATAAAACAATTTTATTTTGCTTATGCATATTGCTTATAAATATATATCTATTTTTACGCTTTGCAACGCTTTTTTCCGACGAAAAGTCTACATCTAAAATTAATTTAGTATCAGTTGAAAAATTAAATTGCTATTTCACTGCTTTATGTACAGTTTTTTATATCATAGGATAGCAAACAAGCAGATGTTTTTCTTGATAGTAAGAGAGATGGAACTAAGAAGAGAGCGAATAAAAACTGATTTTATTTTAAAAGGCATATCACAAGTAAACTTTACAAGGGTGGTTACACCCTTATAAAATTTACACAGTGTACACAGTGGAATAACAGCTTTAAACACAATACAAATATGCGTTCTACAGCAGTAATGTATTTTCATACAAATACTTTAAATCGATTCACAAATATTGTTGTCACACACTACACGTCCTATAATAATCCGACTTTTTTATATCATTAGATAGGCTTTCCTGATGGAAATAGAAACCATTGTTTATAGACGCCAAAGATGCTAGTGGTGTGTTGCTATCTAATGCGGGATAGCAATATTGCAAGCGGGATTGCAATGCCACATGCATAAGACTGCTACTAATTAGCTGAAGAGAAGTGAACATGTAATTTTTAGGAGTCAATTTGTGTGAATTGGTTTATTCAGCAAACTGTATTTGTAAAAATGTTAATTACTGCTTTAGACGCTATTAAATAAAATCCAGACAAGTTTGCGAATCTTAGGCCAATATTAATCACCACAGTTATTACATCCGAGTACGCTAAAGCCAACATTTTTAACTTCCCGCTACGTTAGTACGTTAGTACTAAGTATAAGGAAGTTACTGATTTTGCCCCGATTTTTGAAAAT